>PVJO010014107.1:0-49429 GCA_004026905.1 Hystrix cristata
CAAACAAACAAACAAACAAACAAAAACAAAGAGTTTTCTTTACATTGAAGTTAAAGCTACTAATAATATAATATGCTTAATTTACTGTTGGTGATTGTATCTGATAAAGTGACTTCAGCTACAGGTCATGGAAAATCTGACTCAAACTGGCTCCAACGATCAATAACTTTCTGGCTCTTAAATGAAAGTCCCAACAAGGGCAAATTTCAAAGGCAATTTATTCTAGTATCATGACTCCATTTATCATTTTGTGTGGTATATGTTAGTGAAAATTTCGGGCGACATTCTTCAAGTGGTTTTGGTTTTCACATTGGCATGTTATAGCATGCCAGAGGAAAAGAAAATGCTTTGTTTTAACATTCCCCAGAAATCTCTGAGACTTGTTATGATTGGAGCGTTCAGGTCATATATCTATCCTGATGGTAGTCATGAGAAAAGAATACACTGACTAAGCCAAATATTGACTACTTTAGGAAGTGGGATGATGGTTAATTATGGGAATGGCTTTGCTGGGTGCTAAAATTGGATATCTTATGTAGAAATTTTTATTAGTAAGGGGAAACAGCTATGTAAATGTTCTATGTGCCTGCTACAAGGATCTACTTCTGAAACATAATGTTTTGTCCAGCATCTTTTCTGTATGGAAAAAACATCTTTATTCTACATTGTACAAAGAAACAAAGCTACAGTGTGCTACTGCGGCGATTTTTATTTTTTTCTTTAGAGATCTTACAAGTTAAATACGATGATCCTACTTAACCTCTTATACTAATTATCTCAAGCATGATCCATTAGATGATTAAGGACAGCAGTGAGGTTATTAAGATCCATGGATTATTTGCCCAGTTTATTCACAGTAGTGGTGTTTCTAATCATTTGAATCAGAATGTGGTATCTTACATTTGCTAAAACTGCATTTTAAAAGTAATATTTTATAACCACTCTTCAAATAGTCTGACATTTTCATTCCTGGAAAAAGCAGCATAGGTTGAAATGATGGATATCAGATCTGATGTTCCCGTAGAAACAATGTTATAACAGGAAATTATGTTCCAGACCAAGAGCTTAATGCATTTTTTGTTTTGCTTTGTTTTACAAATGGTAACAAATAAACTATTTTATCAACTCTTAAATCACATATAAAAACACACTCGTAAGACAAAATAATATTATGTTTATAGTGTGTTTATTGAATTGGGCGACGTGATGTCCAAGTACATAAAATTTTATGAATACTAACATAAGACTGTAGGATTGTTTTGTTTGTATTTACTTTTTAAGAAATTAGATGTGTAAGGAAATCATCAACTGGAAACACATAGTTTAAATGGACTTTTTAGAACAAATTTTAACAGGAAATTTAAGGTACTTTTAGGAATCCAAGAAATGGCTGCTGAACTTTATTTAAATATTTCTTCACTTGTTTAGTTGTTTACTTGGAAGCTGGCTCCTGGAGCTTTTCTTATGCATTCCTTGATCATTCCAATATTCATTTTAGCAAAAAAGATGTTTAAATTTATCAATATTTTACATCATAACTTATTCCACAAGAATGACTATGTAAAATAATTGTGCCATACATACCCTCTTTCAAGAAAGCAATATAAACTTAAAGTGCAGTGTTGTTATTGCAATTGCCAAAATTTTAATGATCTATTTTTAATTTTACCAGGTCTTTAAAATTGATTTTTAGCACATTTGGAAGCAAGAAGTTGTAAAATATAAAGAGAACACTGAGCTCTTTCTGTCCAGCTATGTATTCCTTGTGAATTCCTTCTGTCATAGCCTGGACATCTCTTTTCAGGTGTTAGACACCCAGTTCAAGGCAGCTGAAGCCAACAATAGTTTTTAAATTGGCTCATAAAACTAAGAAAGTCAAGAATAGAGTTAGCCTGAGGCAGAGTGGTCATCAAGAGTATGCTCTTTAATCTGATTCTCAGAATGTTTGTCTCATTGCTTTCTCCTTTAAATATGCTCCCTTCCTGTGATGGTGAACCAGACTATCTTAACTCTTAAGCTTTAATCTGATTAGCTCCAGGTTCTAAGAAAAGAAATTCTTTCTTTCTGTGTCCATACAGGATATTTCAAACTTAGAAACCCAATTAGACCTGGGTGATGAATCCATATATTGAACTGCAAACTGTCCTAGGAAAGGTTGTATAAGCCAAAGTTACATGCCTAATTCTGCGTCCACGGAGAAGTGGCGAGCAGTGATTGGACTTTCCTACATCAGATCTTTTTGGGGAGAGAGAGAGAGAGAGAGGGGAGGAGAGAAGTATTTTATGAAATGAGGATGACTCTAATAAAAAGAGTGAAGAGATGGTGGACAAATAAGAGTAGGAGTCCATAGTATTTTGTAAAAATGCTGTGTACCTTTGATACAATGAATGACGGCCCCTCAGTAATATTCATTGTGTTCATCCTTTGAATTTGCAAATGTTACTGTATATAGCTAAAAAAAAAAGATTCTATGGATTTGACTAAATCGAGGATTTTGAAATGGGGAGATTATCCTGAATTAGTAGGCCGATCCCTAAGTGAAACCTCATATGACCTTGCAAGAGGGAGGCAAAGAAATACTTCACACAGGACAGAGAGGAGAAGCGTTGTGACGGTGGGAGCGAAGGCTAAAGTGAGGCAGCCATGAACCCAGGACGCCAGCAGCCACAAGACCCTGAAAGACTCAAACCCGTGTTGGCCCAGGAGTCCTGGGGGAGGGGTGTTGAGCAAACTGCTTGATTTTGCCCCGTGGAAGCTGATCTTGGCCTTCAGGCATATAGAACTGAGACAGAATACATTTGTCTTTCTTTAAGCCTCCGCGCTTTTGGCACTTTGTTACGACAGCCAGAGGAATCTGCGTCGATGCCCACAGACTGACATTAGCTTCATTGTTGCTGTTCCCCATTGATGAATCCAGTTTGGGTATCTCAAAGATCAAAAGCATATTAATCTATTTTCCTTTGTATTTGTTCTGGGTGGAAGATTTTTTTTTTTTTTCCAAATAACTTGCAATTTCCTTCTGAAGGCTGCATGTATTTAGTTGTGCAGTATTTCTTCTTCCTCAGCTTCTTGTGCTGTAGCCTATTGCCTCATACCCTTTCAGGGAGGAAGCAGAGATGAAAGAGAACATGATAGATATTTTAATCAAGATAAATAGGTTCCTGCTAGCTTCAGTCTTTCTGGTTGTTTCATTTTGTGAATATTAATTGCCTGATTTATACATATGCACACATAATTGCATACAGGAAACTGGGTATACAGAAGATACTAAAATACTCTTTGATACTTTTCTCAATGTACCTGTACATGTAAAGGTATTTTTTCTACCAATTAGCAACCTATGTCTTATAATACTGCTTTTAAAATAGCTAGGTACAACAAGGCTATTTGGACTAATTTGCAATCATAACCCCCTTTATTTGGAACACACTCACATACTTATTTTATTAGAAAGTAACTCACATGACCATAGAACAATACAGAGGATACCGTTATATTCTGAACTCAATCAGGTTCATGTTAACTTTGTCAATTCAGTTTCATGCAAAGATTTAAGATGTGATAGGTATATTACAATTCATTTTCACAGTTTCCACCTACCTCTTCAATCATACAGGGAAATACCTGAAATTGTTATATTTCAATCTGATATATTTTTTTGTCACGGGATGTTTCCTTTTTCCTAAGTATTATGTTATTATTTACTACCATTTAAAATCCCCAAATGATGAAATATATATTTGATATTGCAATTTTTTCTTTCATAACTTAAAAATGTTTTATAGGTTTATCCATGCTTAACAAGACAGAGTAAGTTCATTAACTTAAATTATGCCTTATTATTCAACTGTCTGTTGAATACATATATTCAAATCATTTAGTTATAATTTCCCCTACTGGAGAATAATTATGTAGCTTCCACCTTTTCACTATTGTACAGTTATGTAGTTATCATGTTTAAATATATTCCCTTGTGCAACGTTCACTTGTGAATTCATGGGTGTAAATTTTTAAATAGTAATGGATATGTGAATTTGCAACATTCTTGAATATTGTCAGATTGATTTCCAAATGTCTTTTATTTCATTGCTCTACCCCTAGTAAAGCAAGAAAAATTCTATTTCCCCACAGACTCATCAACCCTTGCCATGTGAAACTTACTCACTATCTCCAATCATATGGTTTGTGGCGATATATTGTAATTTGCATTTCTGATTGTTAGTGAAGTTATACTATCTTGTCACTCTTTGGCTCATTTATTTATTTTTGATTGATGGGAAGATATTATTTCTTCATTTAATTGATTCACAGGAATTTCACATTCTCTAAATTTTTATTATTTTTTTAAATTATATGTGTTACAAACAGTTTTTGCTAGGCTTGACCTTGTTTGGTGGATAGTTTTTTGTAGTTAGTTCATTTAATACAAAATTTTAAGTGTCATCACTGTGAAGCTTAACTGCATTATTTGATGTGCTAAAATATCTTCTATATGTTGTTATAATAATATTTTACATTTACATATTCATCCATTCAGAATTTATCATATTAGTGTGTGAGGATCCAATTTTAATTTAAATTTTTCTATATAGATCACCAGTTACTTTTTTCCTTCTCATATGTGTGTTCTTTGCTTCTTTCACTTTATTGCTTCATTTTTCTACAGCATTTATATGTAATATATATATGAATGAATGATAGCTTTCAAACTTCGTGAAATATCAGATGTGATTTCGATCAAATTGCATTTACTTTCTTATGCAATTTGGGAAATATGACATCTTTCTGATTTTGCATCTTCTGATATATGAATACTATAATCTCATCTTTTATTTATCCAATTTATACCCTCCAATAAAATTTGTAACTTTTTTCATAGAGAACCTGTACTTTTTTCATTATGTCAATTTTCAGGAATCTTATTATTTATGTGGATAATGTCAGTGATAGCTTTACAAATCCTATTTTTTTTTCTTTTATTAGTGCATTTCTCCAATAAAATTGTTTTGTATTTTGGTCCTTATATAGGTATGTAGTAGCAGTTTTTATTTAAATTTGCAGTTGTAGAATGACAAATGATGATGAACCTCTTTTTTATATTCCTACTTGCCATCTGTTTATATCTTTTATCACTTGGTAATTTTTATTGGTTTATTTATTTTCTTATTGTTGAGTTTTAAGGGTTTCTTGTAAATTTTGGATAGCAGTCCTTTATTAGGTGTGTCTCCTGCAAATATTTTGTTTTCTCTTTCTTAGCTTTTTTCTTATTCACTTCATATTGTTTTTTATACAGCAAGACTTTCTAATTTTAATTAGAAAGTCGTCCAGCTTACTAACAATTTCAGTCATGGATCATGTCTTTAGTGTTACATATAAAAAATCGTCACCAAATGTAAGGCCTTCTAGGTTTTCTTTTATTCTATCATCCAACAGTTCTATAGTTTTGCAGTTACATTTAGGTCAATGATCTATTTTGAATTAATGTTCAAGAGGATTGTAAAATCTACGTCAAGATTTGTATTTTTGCATTCAGATGTTTAGTTTTTGTAGCACCATTTATTTCAACTATGTTTGCTTCATGGTCTCACCTTCAATTCTGTGTCGAAGATCTGTTGATTTTATTTCACTTGTTCTACTTTTGAGTTCTCTATTTTGCTTTAATTTATTTATTTTTCTACTCTTCGTCAATATTACACTGTTTTTACTATGATAGACTTATAAAATAATCTCAAAGTTGGGTTGTGTTGGCGCTGTGACTTTGTTTTCCTTCAGTGTTGAGTTGACTATGCTGGTCTTTTACATCTCCATATCAATTTTAGAATCAAACAGTCTACTAAATCATTCCCATGATTTTAATATGGATTATATTGAATTTGTAATTCATTTTAGGAAGAAGTGACAACTTGATATTGAGTCTTCCTATACATGAATATGGAATATCTCTGTATTATGCAGGTCTTCTTTGATATCATTTGTCATTTTTCTCATATAGCTCTTGAATATATTTTGTTAGCTTTATAGATAGCCATTTCGTTTTGGAGGATGCCAATGCAAATAACATGTTTCCAATTTCAAATCCCAGCTCTTCATTACTGGTAAACAGGAAAATGATTGACTTTGTATATTAAACTCTTTGACCTTTTAATTTTTTTTCATTCTGCCAGAGCAGAAGGGGTGAGGGACCAGACATCACACCTAAGGTCAAGCTTCAATGCCCTACACAGACCTATCCTGAAGTGTGCTTTATTAAACGCCTCCGTGGCCCTTAAGCCACACTTAAACTTAACCACCACAGAAACTAACATTTTTTGAAGCATTTTGTAAATGTTTGTCATCATTCTGGAACAAGAATCAGCAAGCTTTTTTGTAATAAAGGTCCAGGCAGCAAATACTTAGGCTTTGTAGACTATATGGTATCTGGCTTTGTTTTGTTTTGTTTTGTGCTGAGGATTGAACTCAGGGCCTTGCACTTGCTAGGCAAGTGCTGTACCGTTTGAGCTGAATCCCCAATAACAGTGGTATCTGTTGTAACTACTCAGCTCTGCTCTTATAGCCCCAAAGCAACCACCATCAACGTCTAAATGAAGGAGAGTGGCTATATTGAAGTAAAAACCTTATGGATACTAAAATTCATGTCGTGTAATTCTTACATGCCACATAATATTATTATTTTGATTTTTTTTAACCATTTAAAAATATGAAACTATTTTCAGCTTCCTGAATGTACAAAAACAGATGGCAGGCCAGAACTGGCCCATAAACTGTAGTTTCCTGACCTTGTTCTAGAAGCATAAATTAACTTATTATATCTGTGGAAGAATTTACCAGAATAGATATAATTCTTATGGTGTATATGAATTAAATTAAGACTCAGGAAGGTATGCTACCTTACCTTAGAACACACACAGTCAGTGGTAAAACCAGCATTCACACCATGGCCTGTCTGAGAAATTTCATGAGTTATTGATATATAAAAATTTGTACTGATTGGCAGTGGTTTACTAGGGCACTGTGCTGGGCTAGATTATAAGGTCTGTGTTACCTCAGAAGAAATGCAGTGATGAATTAGCAATGTTTTCTGTGAGGAGGGCAGCTACAGATAGTGGTTTGGTGCTCGTATGATTATTTCTACATTTTGGACAAGTGAAAATAGGACTAACAATAGTCTCTGATTTGGAGAATTACAGAATGACTGAGGTTTGAAGTTGATACATTGTAAGCAGCTTCAGCTGCAGGGAGAATTTTACAAATAAACTGGTTACTGTCATAATGTTAAAGGCCCTGTGTGTCTATCATGTTATTACCCAAATGTGACTTATCTAGTCTCTAATATGACTTCCAGGTCATTACTTGGCCTTTTCTCATTGCCAGTGCAATTTTAGGGATGCTTAAAGGTGCAAGACATACATAGGTATATGATAGATAGATCATGCTTCATCCAATGTCGCATGCCTACCTATGCCGACTTTTTTTTTTTTGCCTTGTATTATTTTTAATTGACACATAATGAAACATTTATGGGGCATGATGTGATATCTGTCTCACTCTTTCCCTTTCTCTCTCTCTCTTTCTCATCCATTTGCTACAAAAGTCAAGATTTTATTCATTTTTATTGCTGAATAAGACTTCTATCATTTATACTCATTATCTTTATCCATTCATCCATTGACAGATCCTTAGTTTGATTCCAGTTGCTATTGGGAAAGTGGTACAATATGTATAAAAGTGCAGGTGTCTCTTCAACACACTGACGTTGGTTCCTTTGGCTGTACATCCTGTAGTGGGGCTAAGGCCAGGGCAATTGTTGGAGGCTGGGGAAAATCTGTGAGGTTCTTTCAGACTATTTGCCCAGAAACTATGTATGCTTGTTTGTTCTCTGATACTCCCATTCTGTGCTGTGTGACAAGATCCTGTGTCAGTCCCAAAGTTGAAAGTAGGGGACAATGTACCAGGATGTGAGGTGGGGAAGAGAAATCAACTTAGATTTTTGTTTTCCATGTCCAATCTTCTCATTCTAAGTTTGCATCGCTGATAATTTAATGTTCTTATTCATCTTCGGTTTATGACATGAGTGTTGAATTCCTTTATATGCTGAGCTTTAGAATTTACAACTCATGTGATTACACTGAGCTCAGTGAATAATCCCAAATAATCTTACTCTCTGGAGGTCAACAGATACATCATCCACGGTCCCTTTGGCCGCAGACTGTAACATGTTCACAGGCGTAACACGAGACCGACACCACAGGAGCTATGACTCCGCCTATCACGTATGCTTGTGGAAATTTTTAAAAGAACACTGATTGACATGTAATGTAGCAATGCTGTAAAACCTTCCAGATTCATACAAGTGAGCTTGCTTTGAACATCCACATCTGACCAGCCGGAGATGGAGAAAAGCTTCGTAATTCTTGCCTGACTAGAGTGTGACTTGAGATACAATCATTCATGCCTTTAGTGCCCCCTAGTCTTATGTAAGAATAATGGATTTTACCACACCTAACTCACCGAACTGATGTAATCATCACAAAAAGTAAATAAATAGTGGTAAACATAGTGTTTCAGGAATTTAGCACCTGCCATTATTTCTCATCACTGAGTATAGACCATTATTAATAATACCACTGTGTTTGTTTAAAAAATGAAACAGAAAAAAGTCAATGTTGAGAAGAATGTATGTTTAGAATTATTTAATTCTAATGAACTTTAACAATCTTTCAGAAAAGTCCATATGGTATGTACAAATGTAAATATCAAAGATTCAGAGGAGGAATTTATTTCTTTTCATATTTTATTATGCCAAGAGATAATGTAATGCCTCATTTTGGAATCTCATCTGTCACGCTGTGCTTTATAAAATGACAGGACACAATGTGACATATCGATGAGACACAATGTGACACAGGACATGGTTTGTGATCTCCGTGTAAGCATAGATAATTAGGAAAACACTAGAAAAAGATAATTTTTGAAGGATTTAATGAAGACTTACTGTGATAGATAAATACAAGGTAAGGAGGAGCATACATTTTTAATAAAATCAAACATACAGGATTTTGGATGTTATTCTCTTGACCCCTAAATTTTATAATCATCTGTTTGGCATTTAACCATCACATATTATTAAAATAGCAAACCTCTTACCCATAACACAGCCTTGTAAGAGGAGAATATGGTAGTAGGAGGTAATTGAATTTTGTTCTGACCCTCTTTGGCCTCTACACAGAAGCAATTTGTGAATTATTTAGGAAAAAAAGGAAAGGGATATTTGCCTGAAGAGAGAAATGCTGGGTGCAAAGAAGAATTTAGTTCAGTGGCTCTGTCTCTTAGAATACATCCATTTTCTCAGCTTGAAATGAAAATTGAAATGAAAATTTCTATTCATCCTTGTGCAGTAATAAGATCCTTCCGTTCGCCACTATGCTTCATATGTTCTAAACTAGACCAACGACAGATCTAAAACTTTACAAATCATGTCGAGATCTCTGTTATTAAGATGGCAGATCTATGATTGAAGCAATAAATGAAAGTTACCTGATTGTGAATAAATTTGGCATGGGCATTTGGGGTTCTCAGACTAAGGCAGATTAAGGACAGTGAAATTGTTAATCTTAGCCTTTTCTGTTGATTTATATTCGTTTGTAGAACCTTAAAAAAAAAAAACTACAGCATATTGGCACAAGAATAGTGATGAAAAAATGCTTTTTTGTCACTTTTTTCAGATGTAACATAATTTTTCACATTGTAATTACATAGCTTATTGTCTGAAAGAATAGAAATTTCAAAATTGTCATTATGCTTTAAAATAAGTCACAAACATGCCTAAAACCACTATTCTTCAAAGATGCTAGGTACACTGCTTTTATACATTTTCGTTTTACTTTGTATTTTTGTACATGTTTGCGGTACATAATGATTACATTCATAATGGGGAATTGGTACACGCACATGACGCATCTCAATTCTTTATTTCCATTCCCTCTGCACCGCCCTCCCCCCTCTCCAGTATTGGCATGTGTGTGACAGCCAAAGGCTCCAAATGAAAATGACTTAATAAAGAAATTCAAAACTAATGTAAAAATTGAATTTGTAACTGAGCTGTCATAGCCTTAGAGGGTTGAAGGGTCAGTATGAAACATTTTATTTTATTTCCAAAGCTTTGATTGGCCTGCCAACATGTATTTGTGCTGTCACTCTGAGGACCCTTCTAGCAGTGTTGAAGTGGCAGGCAGCTCTTGATCGATGAGTGTTTGCATCCATTTTGTTATTTGTTGTATATTTCTTTCCTGACATGTTTAACTAAAAAATTTCACACGAGAACCTTTACAATTATGTGCATCAACTTGCGCTAGAATTCTATTTCAGTGTATTTAGGCTACTGCAGGGAAAATAAATATGAACACAACAACAGATTCTTTGGGGATAAGGCAGATAATGTCATTTCCACAATATTATTAATATATGAATGTAGGAAAAAGGGACAACAAAGAATCAAATACCAAAAATAAATTTTGAAATTTTTAGTGTATGTGCTGCCGAAGCGAGCAGAAACTTTAGAAATTTTTTAAAACATAATAATTTCTTTGATAGTGAGTCATTTTATTATATCTCCACTGCAATTTTCAGCAGCCAAGGGCAAAAGTCTCAAGATTGAGACTTTAAATATAGCATTTTATTGTCTAGATATTACTAAATATTGTTTAGTGACTACTGTGGCCCTCCCCCCTTTATTAAGTTTTTAACACTCAATTTTTATGAACTATTACAGGTCTGAATACCTTGAATGCCTAAAGCTGGAGATTTGCTCCAGATGTGGCTGGTAGCATACTTATTGGATTCAACTTAGTCTTTCAATTTTTGCTCCTTAAGTACATGAAAAATATATTCACCTCTTGATTTCTTTGCCCCGTAGCAATGGGTCCAGTTGTTATCTTTTAGGACTCTTTCAGATTTAAAAAAAAATTGGTTTAAGTGCTATACATAAAGGGCTGGATTTTTTTTTTTAATTAATTAGTTGTTTTGGGCTTGTATGATTGGAAGTCACACAGATAAGCTGGAAATCAGGAATGACATACTCTAACTACTCATGACGTCATCATTCGAGAGGCCTTGTCCAGGGTCAGCTATGTCTCCAGACTGATTTCTGTCACGGTGGATTAATTTGACTACAGAGATTTAGACTTGACATTTATCCATCCTCTTGTCAGGAATTAGATACAGATTGGCTTCATTCTCAGAATTCACCAGAAAATTCAATTGTCCTAATTGAGTCAGATGTCCTTTCTTAAATCAATACAAAGTATATAGTTGACAATGACCAAATACCAGAAACAAAACAAAGTTAATTTAGGGGAATTTTAAAGTCCAGGAGTTAAGCTTGGTGACATTGATAAGCTTGGCAAGGAGCTTTTTATAGGAGTTGAATTAATTAGCTTAAAAACCTTCTGGGATCAAATCGTATTCTAAAGAGATATTTAAAATACTGAAAAGAACAAAAGTGTTAGGCTGGGAGGGAGAAGTTGGAGGTGCGTGGATTTGTAGTCACCCCTACCCACTTCAATAATTTTGTGCATACATCTGTGATGCCCTTAAAAATAGCTGCTCTCCCAAACACCCACTCTAATCCCTATGCTAAGCTCTTTATAAAAATTTTTCGTATCGTATAACAACTGTGTGTAGATTAAATATCATTATCCCTATTTAGTAACTGAGAAAACTGGTTTTCAGAGAGATTAAGAAGTCTTCCAGCCAGGTGTGGTGCCTCATACCTGTAATCCCCACATTTAGGGAGGTTGAGGCAGGAAGACAGCAAGTTTGAGCCCCGACTGGGTGACTCAGGGAGACCTTGTCTCAAAATAAAAATTAAAAATGCTGGGACATAGCTCAGCAGTAAAAACAAAGAAAGAATAAATCTCTTCCTAGATCTTTGGTAGAAAATGAGAGACATAAATTTATGTCTTCTGATTTCAAAGTTTATATTCATAACGTCTGCATTATTATTATACTTTCATTTTTTTCATTTACAGGTCCATTTCTCATTACTGTGAACAGCCTGATGGCAGAAAAGAAGCACCTTTTTAGCTTCATTAACTTCTCATCCTTAGTGCCTAAAACAGAGCCTGATTTACGGAAAATGCTGAACTAACACCTAAATTGCTTAAAGAGGGTTTCCCTTGGTCTAGAAAATGACATTTATCCTTTGACTTAGGCCATTCCTGGAATTGGTTGCTATATAAGGGAGCCTAGATAGAATTTGCCACGGAGAACATAAATAAATACATTGTTCCCTGCAATCAGTGGATAAAATTCCAAGTTTGGAATCTCATACCACCTTTTATTGGCTATCTAGTTTAAATATGATTTTCTATGCATCTCTTTCCTAGTTTGTAAAACAACAGGATTTATAGTATGCATCTCATTGTCTTATTGTGATTCTGATCATTTAAAAAGATAACACATATAAGTCAGTAATTGCTAAAGTGCTCTTTGAGTATAAAATATTATTACTGTTGTTAACCTTCTCTTCCAGTTCATTGTCATCCTTAGCAGCAGCAACATCTAAAATCAAAATGGCATATATGTGTGTGTGTATATATATATATATATATATCTCCTCAATATGCTATTTTTATAACTCATTTAAGTGAAAGATGGTACTTAATATCATCAAATAAATAATTTGTATCAATTGGATAAATGTAGCCAAGAAGAATATTTGGGCTTATTTTAAATCATTTACTTCCCAGGGACTGTTCTCATCAGAGGTCATTTAAAATTCTTCTTAATGAGAATTTTGCTAGCAGCAACACAAAGACCTTAAAGGATGTCTTTGGTATCCAAACAGAATATCTAAATCTGATTTAGTAGACCCAGGTAGATGAAATATTTTACTTAATTTTTCAATTTCTAGAAAGGTATAATTTAGGAATTATGTGAAATACATTTTGGTTCTGAAGATTTATGAAACTTATTCCCTCTTTGTACACTGATCCAAAAATTCATCTCTCAGAAACCTGTCCTTAAACACTCTTCGTTCACTGAAATGTTGATGTTTGTGTCTTACACTGGAGTTACTCCACACATAGAATCTGACAGTACTAGTTGTTAGGGTGGACAAGCTTTATTTTTTTTCAAAGTTTTTTGAAAGTATTTGATATTGTATGTTTTCATGATAACAGCATCTTCCAGCCCTCAACTTATAATAAAGTTAATTAATGTCTGTATACACATGGAATATTTAAGAATGCTTTTAAAATAGCTACTTTATGAGACATAGCTATTGCAAGTAGTTTCATTTTACAATGAAAAAAAAATGTGAATCTCAGAGCATTAGGTCATTTATTTAAGGTCACTCATATAGTAAATGGCAGACTTTAGACTGGAATTCAGTTAGGCTTTCACATTTCAAATCTGGGTTCTGCTGCCTGGGTATGTGTATTCTCATACTTTATTGAAAGTATATGAAAGCAGGTACTTTTTCTTGACTTCGTCATAGTTTTCATATAGTTCAATGTGTTTGCAATAATAGAAATACTGAATATTAAAAGATATTTAATTGATGAGGAAGTACAAGAACATGAACGGAGGTTGTATCTTAGGATAGATTGAAGAAATAACTGTAAAATATTCACATTCATTTCTTGGTTTACAGATATCTAATGGGAAATAGCATACCTGACAGAAACCTTGATCAGAGTTTATTTAAGACAGTGATAACCGGGAGGGTTTGTGTGATGTGTGGTGAATCTGTAGAAGGTAGTGTTGGAACCTGGGCACTTTTCCCATCCTAAGCTTGAAGAACCCAGAGGCAGAAGAATCTGAAGCAGAACAGACCCCAAATCAAAGGAGGCGATTTCACAAAGAGGGAGTCCTGGAGATGACGGATCTGGCTCCACCCTCCTTCTTTTCTTTTGATAATCTGAGGGTCTATTCATATACAGCACAGGTCAGCCTACTGGGATGGGAAGAAGGGTGGAGTGTAAATCTGTTGGTCCAAAAAAGATATTCAGCACATGTGTTTCTGTATAGTTTGAAAAATGTTGAGATCATATATGTATTTGTGCCTAGCAGACGATGTACTGAAATGGATAAATGTATCCATTATTGCATGTCATTTGAAAGTTTTATAAATACTAATTTATTGAGTCAGTGTGCCATTCTTTTATTTAAAAAATATATAGGTACGGATCTTGTCCACCTAAGGAAGTTCCAATATATTTTTCCAGGAAAGTATGAGGGTTTGAAATAGCTACACTATTTTTAATTGCTACCTGGAATAGTCTTATAATTAAGTAAAATATCACACAAGCACAAAAGTTGTTTTGGGGCTGTAAATGTCTTCAGCTTTTTGGCTTCAAGTTCCTCTACCTACTTTAACAATGTTTCAACTCTACTAAGGGAAAAAAAAAACACATTCCCCCAAAATTCAGATAAATAAAGAAACAATGAAAAGACTCTGAATTTTACACTTAGAAGAAACGGAAGTCTATTAATTCTTCGTTCCATATTTACATTTGGTAAAAGTGGACCTCACAATGGGGAAGCGGTGGGCCTGAGTGTCGTTGTTCTGACTCATCATGTGGGGCCCTGCGTGTGTACCCAGTGAAGGGCACGCATTTTACTCAGGGAAATTCCGCTTGTTTTTATAGATACGAGGTAGTGAATAATGATTTTTCCCACGTTTTTATTTCCCAAACATGCATTATATTAAGTTATAATATGAGTATTATGTAATTCCTCTCACCCCAGAACTGGCTTAGCTTATTAGATAGTTTAGATAGGAGTCTATTTAGTTCTGCACACATATCACATGCTTTCTAATGTTACTTGTTTACACCAAAGTTGCATGTAGATGTTGCTAGAGACTTTAAACAATAAAGATTTATTTACTCATTTATCAAACACTCATCCATCCCTTTGTTCATTTAATAAAGATTTATTCAACTCTTATTGAATTAGTAAGGATATAACAATGGATAGGATACAATATCTGACTTCAGTTCCTCGTTTAGGGGACAGGACAGAGAAAAAAACTGATTCAACCACACGGGTGTTTGACCTTCAACTTAAACATTGGTTATCATGAAAACACTTGGTGTTTTCCTGTTGTGTCCTAAATCATTCAAATTTATAATCTTGATTATTCTCTCACTTCTGAAAGATAGATATTATTTTTATTTCTATCCTGGAGATAATACAGTGGACACCCAAATGAATTATATAATTATCTCAAGGTGGATATAGTTATGTAGTCATGAAATCATGGCTTGAAACTCTCCTGTCTTACTCTAAAATCCAAGTTCCACATTATCTCTATGCAACTAAAATACTAGCTGTATGCTATTTGATCAGTCCCAAGGTTCATCAATATACATAGTATTTACTTACATGTTGCAATTGCTAAATTCTCTACCCCTTAGGGACAGAAATCACATTTCGTATATGTAGGACTTCATTATAGTATCTAGCACAGTGATTAGAAGTAGTTGCTTTAGTAGTTGAATTCAGGAATAAATGACCACTGATCTTTATAGAATGGTAGTTAAAGAAAATGTACGAATAATATTGAATGTAGAGAAAATGCTAAGTGAAGATGTGAGAGGAAAATGTAAATTTTTGTAGTAATATGCACACTCAATTTTTGGAGTATTCCACACTCAAAGAATACTGTTCTATTGTTAAGTCAAATAGGATGTCTAATCAGTTAAGCAGAGATTTTTCTTTCTTTTTTCCTCCTCCAGAAAACCATTCAATTTTTAAAATATTCAAAATTCCTAAATGAAACAATTTTAATCATCTATCTGTAAGTTGGTAGCACTATAGGAATTTGACAGCCTGGCATCAGAGTTAAACACCCTTTTAATTCTTTTTTGCTCCTAATTTGTATCATTAGCGTATCTTAATCTGTCAAAGTAATCAAAGCCATCAGTAGGGGAGAAAAGGTGACTTGTACCTAGGAGTATCATGTATTTAGTAGAATGATAATTTAAACCATTCACTGGGAGAAAGTTTATTTGTAATGCACACAGTCACTGACCATGTATATGTTAGCATCTTTCCATCGCAGCAAAAGTCTTGTCCATAACTAAGAAAGCTAGAGCTAGAGTCAGGAAGTGTTGATGCTATTTCACGTACTATGAGGCCATAAATGTGTGGCCTCTGTGAGACACACACAAGCGAATAAGATCAAAGTGTCCAGTAAAATGTTTATTTCATTGTTTCCCAATTATAATAACATGAGACATTGTGACCACATTACCCAAAATGAAAAACAAAGTTTAACTCTGAGCTTGCACACATGCTGCCCCTTGTCTGTTTTCATGAAATGTTTGTCTTGCCTTCATAGGCACCTTTCTCAATCTACCACCTTCCAGGGTCACACCGGGGGCTAAGGAACAGGCTACTCCAGCGCCGGGAAGGGTTGTAAACACTCGTATGCGATTGTAAACCACCCGGACAAATCTGACGCTTCTCACTTGTTCCGTCAGTGCTGTCATTAGAATTTTAAAAGCAGTTCATATAATCTAACATTTACTTTTTAGGTTTCTATTAACTCCTTTTCTTCTTTCTCTTGTCCACTGCCTGACTTCCAGCAAAAGAAAAACAGTATACATATGCATATATATGCATGAACTCTATGTATGAAAATACACCGTCATGTGCACAGATAAGAAATACACACTAACCCATTTAGAATTCCCATGGAGGAAGCGCTCGATTTAATAGCATGCAGTGTTTTATTTTTAGTTTTGAGAAAGTATTCATTAAGGGTAAAACAGGAAAGATGATCAAAGCACATGAAAGGGAAACAGTATTCTTTGTACTTCCCTTGTTGTCTTGACTGAAATTTAGTCCTCTTCACCTTTTGCCCCGCTGGATTCACTAACCTCCAATTTTCTTCTCCCCATTGTGCTAAACTAAAAAATGTGTCTAGAAACCAAAGAATAAGACTGTCTGTGACTTTTGTATGTTTGGAATAGGGAATTACCATACCTAAGTTTTCTGAGACTTTAAAATCATCTTTTTTCCCTCAAGGAAAAAGTCTTTCTTTATTCTTGCCCACCCTGCTTTCCGATGTCAGCTGTGAAGCTGCGGAGACAAGCACTATAAAAACACTGGGGGGCAGTCCTTCTCCCTCCCAGCCACCAGCACCAGCGCGGATGTCACCCTCAGCTTTAGCTGTGTAGCCTCACGTTATTTCCCTGCCTTTGCTTGCTGTACTGAACCTCTGAATTCTGCTGAAATCGAGCAGCTAGTGGAAACACGGTACCGCAGAGCAGCCGAAAGAACATGTTTCCCTACGAGCACGTGCCTCAAAGCAAAACCCTGAGATTTCCTAGGTCAGCCGACACAGGAAAACTGAAAGTAAAAAGTGTCCGATGCGGTGATCCGGTCAATGAGATTTAAATCGTAAAGCTGCTTACTGTTGTTTTCAGGGCTCTCGACCATGATTTTCCAAGTACAGATGCGTATTTTGCGATGTTTTTGCCCCTTTCACATCAAGTTCCATGCATTACTATTGTTTCCATGAGTTTCCTGTAGTCAGAGCATCCCTAAACCAAACATCTGGAGACTCCTGACATACTCTGGTGGTTTCTCCTTTTCTCTCCAAGCGGCCCTCCCCTGTCCAAGCCCTGCATTTGTGTCCTGGAGCTCCGCAGTGAGCACAGTACAGATGGCCTGTGGCGACTGGGCAGCGTCCCTGCATATGGCTCATGAGTCAGCTCCTTTCTAAACTCTCGAAGGCTGCTGGATGAAAAATAAAGGTTTTTTTTTCAATTAATTTTAGTGATTAAAAGAGTGACAATGTAAAGCACTCAGAATGTAATTAAATGTGTGATGTATGTTAGTATAAGTAACGTAAGCAAAACAAATTTCCATGTGATACTGCTGATATATTTAACTAAAATAGGTGAACCTATTTAAAGATGGTGTTTTCATGGTAAATAAACAGATAGTTCTAGCTCTATGTTGTGGACTTTTGTACCCAATTGAAAAATATCTGTATCTATACTTCATCTTTCTTCATTATTGATGCTATATCATTAATATTCAAAAACTGAAAACAAATAGTAAATTGAAAGACTCAAAAAGGCAAAAGCACGTTTTCTTAGCCAAGTAAAAGTGTAACAGAGTTCCATGACCCATAAAATTATTTTAATTATCATTACCAACTCACAATGAATTATTTAAAGTTTCTTAATGGTAAGTAGTGTAAAATTAGATAAAACAACTGAATTAATAAGTTAAAGTATAGTGTCCAAAATCATGGCTAACAGAAAAGAAATTTAAGCATTTGTCATTCAATTTAATTTTCAAAACAATAAGACTTAATAGCTCTTTTAACTAATGCTTCTTGAAAATCTTCTGTGTGCTAGGTTTTGTTGTAAGCCATAAATATTCAGCAATGAACGAAGCAGATGGACTCTTGCTCATGAGGCATGTATCCCACAACTAGCATTTGTCTCTAATTCCACTTTAAACAGGGAGGTGACTATTTCTTATAAATCATTTAGGTACAATTACCTAGTATCTTATCTTAGTCATTGAAAGTGCATAACATTTTGTTTCAAAAACAATTATTAATGCCTACGGTAGGAAGACTCAGTATGACTGCCTGTAAAGTAATCGGCTAATTCTGTAAATGTATACATAATTATGAAGAAAAATATATCACTGTCTTAATTGTAAAGTGAATTATAATGTACATCATTTTGATAGCACATTTTAGAGGCATTAAATATTTCTATTACTCTTCTTCCTATAATTTAAGTTCAATATATATGATAATATACACAGAAACGCTAACATTTTAGTTTTACCAGAAATTCAATATTGAAGTTTTTATATAAAAAGTGGAAAATCTTGCCCATGTGACTCATGCATTGTGCCTGTGACTTTAATGCCTTTAACAAGACAGCCTAATGGGCCATTATTGTTTTTAACAGGCCACCTTAAAATAACCTTTCAGCAAATTTTCTGGCATATTTTATCTAAGCCTCCATTTATTTCATTTATATTGACCCCGGTCCCTTTTAAATAGCTGGTTTTTGAAAAACATTGGCGTAAGCACAGGATTTCTGCAAAGGCTTTTGGATTCTTCCAGTAATTCTGCATTGATGCTGCTTAGTTTTATGGGTAGCAATCTGCTCTTCTTTTGGAATCTGTCAAGATCAGAAAAATGCACATTAATCATTTACTATAGGAACACATACTGCTCCAAATGTCCCCTATTTCCAGATGACAATTGGGCACTTTTCAAGAATTATCCACATCCTCACAAGTGGGGAACTGTCCATGCAGGGTTAACACCTCCTCCACCAGATGAAATTTGTAGACATCACAGGACAGAACTCCAGAGGTTCGTGTGTGAGTACAGGGCTGCCATATAAAAGTTCTTTATTTATTGTCCTCATTCCAGACTGAAGCTAAACAATGGGGCAGATCCAAAAGAGCAGTGCAGCTTCCAAACGCCCTTGAGTCAGGAGCAATGCCATCTACAAAAGACTTTCAGACTGAAATTAGTCTTAGTGCTCAGGAAGCCAGGAAAATTGTGGTTGTAAACAGGACAAGTAAGTCAGGTGTGGTGCAGAGCTGTAATCTCAGCAGCGGAGAGGCTGAAGCAGGAAGATCGCCACAAGTTTGAGGCCAGCCTGGGCTACACAGTCAGTTCAAGACTAGCCTAAACTACACAGGGAGACCATGTCTCAACAAACAGGCAAACAAAAAAAACCAAAAGGACAACAACCACAAAACAAACAAAAACCTGGACAAGTGGTGTTGTGGATCTTTGGGGGAGGGATATAAATGGTTTCACCCTCAAAGATACAAAAACAGCTTGTGACTTTTTGACATTGTGTGAAGCTATTCAGTTTCAGGAAGTCATTAAACAGAAGAATTCTGGAATAATTTTCACCAACTGAATGTCTTAACATTGCTGTTACCTTAGAGATTTTAATGTGTCCTCCAGGATTGTGGGCTAGGTTTGTAGCCTTTTGATCCTGCTGCCCTCCTGGAGCAGGTAGGACTGTTGACCAGGGGAGAGATTTTTCACATTGCTTCAAAAATGCAAAACTACAATTTTTTAGTTTAGAGGGGTATTTAGAAGCAATTATTAATTTTCCAAATTATAAAATAACTCATTCATTTTTTTCTTAACAAACCAGAAAAATACCCAAGAAAAATATGCATGCTATTTCTTAATCTTAGATCATTCTGTGTCTCAAAACTTACACTTTTCTATTGTTTAAATTTCGACTTGTGTTATTCTTAAAATTACGAGGCTGCTTATATTTATAATTGTATCTACGTGGTCAGATATGCTTCAGTTTAAAAGGGAAAGAAAAGAATAAAAATTTGTATTCATTTCACTCTCTCTGTTAGAATTTTATCCACATGTATTTCTTTAATTCAGCATCAAGAGTTTACAGCTGGAAAGTAAAGATTTAACATATTATAAAAGATAAATTATAATATTAAGTAGTGATAAAATGTCAAAATAATATATTAAATAAAAATATACAGAATGTATAAAATTTTTATAATGTGAATTCGTAATTATAAAATATGCACGTAGGCAATTTTCGAGAGTAAAGTAAAAATGCATTCAGAATAATAGAAAGCATTATATAATATTTTCAATAAACCAGATCAACAGAGTAATTTAAATGTTATATCTAATGTATATATGCAAAGACAGCACAAATTTTTGAATAAATTAACATACGAATGAGTGTATGAATGAACAAATAAATATATAAATGGGTAGTTTTGGAAAAGCCAGCTATTTTTTTGTGGGGGGAGCTGCTGAGGATTGAACTCAGGGCCTTGCGCTTGCTGGGCTAGTGCTCTACCACTGAGCTAAATCCCCAACCCCCAGAGCTGGTTAGATTTCGTGAAGAATCAGATCTAGGACTGGAATGAAATACATCTGAAAAGACAACTCAAAAGGTAAGGGGCTATATTGATATCCAAAATGTGAGACTAAGGTGAGAAAAAGGAAGGAATCTTTAGCAAAATAAGTTAATTACAATCCACATGTTACTAATGGAGATGTCAGGATTCTCTTTTGGTCAAAAAATAAGGGAGCATTTCTAAAGTAGGCAAGTGATACTCTGAAATATATATTCAGAGCAGATTATTATTGCAGACTGAGAGTATGAAATGGAAGAAATTTTCTGCAAATAATTTGATAAAACATGTCCAAACCCCTTTACCTGGCAATGCAAATTTGTAAATTTATGTTACAGAGGTAACTGGACATAAACATACGATGAATCATATTGTAGCATTTTTAAATGAAAAAAGAAGAGATGGAAAAAACTACTATAAAAATCTATAGGTCAAATAAATTGTAATTTAAACAAAATGTGCAATTAAGTTACTGATATAAAGTGTTAATATTATACAGATAAAACAAGTCAAAGAAGAGATTTATTTGATGTATTTTTAAAGCATTTACCTTTACAAAAATCGATCTCCTTGTTTCCTATTACCTGTCTTTTATTTTGCTCTGTAAATTATTTACATTTTGGGTTTCTCATGTTAAGACAAACCCATTTGATATTTAAGCTTGTGCGTCAGATTTGTTTCACTTAACATTGTAGTCCCAGGTACATCCACTTTCCTACAAATGACTAAATGACTTGAGCTCATTCTTCTTTCCGGCAGAGTAGTGCTGCACAATCAGAAGGGCATCCAGAGATGGAGTGAGCAGTGAGGGAGTGAAGGGAAGGGAGATAGAAATAATTAAGATGTGTTATGTATATGTACCAGCTCCTCACGATGAATGTAAGCATTATGTACTGCAAACAGCTATCAGTACAAATTTTAAAATATTTAAAAAGCATATACATTTCTGAGTTTTTACAAATTTTCTGTACAGTAGCACAGTATGACTTTTGTATGCCACCCAATTATTTTCTTGTTTTTGCCTCAGTCTGAAAACCTAAACTTCTGTCATCTAACTCTATGTGGATCTATGTATCTATCTGCCTCCCTGTATATGCATGTATGTATGAATGTATGTGTGTATCCATCCATCCATCCATTCATCCATCCATCCATCCGCTCCAGGTAAGTACCACTTTCATCCTAAGTACATGCTTCTCTTTCTTGTTTTAGCAGTGATATTTACTTGCCCTCATTGTGATTACCTATCGCAAATATGTTACCTTTCAAAGTTCAGTTAGCACCATCCCTGAACTTTCAGGTTGAACATGGTATCTTCTCCCAACTTCCATACATTTTGATCATAAGAGAATCGTGACATCACCATTAGTAAAATGTGGGTCGTAATTAACTGAACTGTACTTCCTGCGCCTTAGGCTACTCAATATTAAATTGGGCCCTCAGGTGCTAATTTATAGGGTTGCGTAGACACTCTGTGTGGAGTGACTAGAATAAGGCCCGATTCAGGCGGGGGGAGCCGAGTAGAACTCACTGCACTTACCCTAATAGATCAGACACTGGTGTCTCTCCTCCAGGCTATTTATATAGTGATTCTCTAACTGTACTGAGTGGTTCTAAAGGATGAACATTTCTGAATATTTTTATTCCTTGCGATGTGATGAAGTTCAAATACTGTCTGTTGTCTCTGTGAACAAAAATTCACCACAATGAAATTCTGAAACAAGTTTTAAATTTTCTCTTAGGGAACATACATAAGTTGGGGTACTTCTCAGAATATATGCGGTTTTCTCTTTCTAAGTGTCTTCATCTCTTCTAAAATAACAGAAAATCTTTGCTCATGCTGTGGGTAACACACAGCAATGATCTAAGTAAAGTGCACATTAGCAATCACCAACTCATTCTGTCAGGCCAAAGATGAGAATCAAGAAAACAGGAAGAAGGCTCATGAAATAGGTTAGAACTCACTGGAGGAGACTGTTCACTCAACAAAAGTAGGAAAATAACTTTGTTTTGAAGAAATGTGAAGAGATTTACTTATAGATAAAAATGAGTAAGTTAGTTTTTCTAATTGACTAAAAATATCTTCTTGAACAAATGAAGTGTGGTTGGGGAGATTGCTGTGGAGGCCTTTTTTTTGGTATGTTCAGGACGGACATGCAGGTAAAGACTAAACAAATAAAAACATCCCTGAAGGAACTGAGATTTTTCTATTGATTTTCCTATTAATTTCACAATAGCTGCTTTCACTCCAAAGCAGAAAACTTGACATTTTAAATTTAGGTTTTAAAATTGATAGTCAATGTAAGACTCTAATCACCCTTAAAGTAAATAGACAAACAAAATTGCAAACACTGTTACTCTTTTTAGGCATTTACCAGGCTAAAGTGAGCCAAGTAACAGCTTTAGAGAACAAAGCAAGCTCTACTGGTATGAGAATATTAAATTAAAAAAAGAAAAGAAACTTTTCAAATCGTTTTAAAAAATAATTGCAAACTAAACTGAAAAATCACTGCAAGTCCTGGCTTCCACATTTAACCAGGTGGCAGCCGTGGGGCCCTCACATAGTGGGCTATAAATGAACATTGTGACTATATTTGTTTTTGCCTCATCGCACTTCACAAAACAAGCTAAAAATAACACCCAAGTGTAAATCCCATTGCCACCAGGCCCTCACTGCTGAAGCATTTATTTTGCATCATATCCTCACCCAAAAAATGAAAAAGGAAAGAAAGAAAAAAATGAATAGAATTGTCACTGAGTCATCGACGTTTCTTAATTCTGTTCCCTTCTAACAGACGCTGCACCTGCCTGCCATCCTTTCTGGTTTGCACTCTCACTTGCCTCAGGAGTGACGGTGTTTACTATCGGTTGTAGGAACCGGAACCGGATCTGACTCAGTGTCACTGGGGTCAGGGTATCGTGCACCCCGTAGGTACGGAGAAACCGTCCAGGAAAGGTTCTTAATTCACAACGGACAGATTACAAAACTGAAACATGAGCTTGAAGACAGAAGCTGTGTAGGTGGAAGAGAGAGAAGAACTGAGGAGTGGACAGAGGAAGAAAGTGGCAGATGTACTTTTCTTTTTTTCTGGTTCATGCTTCTGAGGTTTTGATAAATCTCTAGCAATTAGAATGTTTCAGTCATCTTTTGAATATAGACAGTGTTAAAAGCTTCATAGCTGGCTATGAAGTGAACAGATTCCATTTTGATACTGGAGTAAGAAAGGTGTTATTTTTTCCATCTTTTTATTTCTTTTCCTTTTCATATTCTGTTTTGTTTCCCTCCCTCTCTCCTCCTTTCCTCTTTCTGTCCACCCTTCCCTCCCTCTCATCCTCTTTCCTCTTTCCCTTTTCCTCTCTCCTTCCATCATCAAAAGGCATATTCCTGAAACAGTTTTGGGGTGAATCTTTCCAAAAGCTAAAGAGTGTTTTCTTATCACGTGTATGTGCGTTGACACACTAACAAAGTAACACAGTAACAAAGTAATCTCTTCTTCCTGAGATTCTATTTTGCCAGAAATTTAATTTTTAGCCTTTACCTGATTGAATTGCTCAAATTTTCAAAAATTTTAGCAACATATCTACTTATAATCATTCATATCTTAACATTTGATTTTTTTAATGTCCTCACTTCTAAGTAGTAACTATATGAACTTTTTGTTGGAACAATTACAATAACTTGTATACAGTGCAAACATCACAGATTTAACTTTTTTGACAAAGGAGAAGAAAGGCCAACTCACCGTATTTTACTAAGACAAAGTCTTATTACAGCATAACTCTAGTAAAATAACCACAAAACCTGTGAAGACTGGCAAGAATTGTTGTTTCTTGGGTCTGGACTACATAGATGTAAATTAGGAAATGATGTGATGCATAAAATATTTAGCAAATTATCTTGATTTAAAAAGAAATCACTTAAACTTGTGCTATTTTCAGACCATTATCCAGTCTACAATATATCAAATATGTGAAAATGACTTTATGTTAGAAAATTGGCCTTTAACGAGAAAAAATGTTAGACAGTTCTAAGCGCAGAGCTATTAACTGGCTGATTTCTGATCCCTGACACAGGATGTTGTCCTCCAACCAGTGCCTGGCTGCTCAGCGTCCTGTGGGAACCGCAGACTTCCGAGATCCTTCCTTACAAGTAACAATCAGTTCAGCCAGAGGAGACACAAGGAGAGCCAGTTAAATCTTTCACATCATAGTCAGCCTCATTGTTTTGCAAATCAGTAGCATACAGTAGAACACGTGCGTGAATCCTCTTACAGGTTTGTGAAGGCCAGGGATTTCAAATACATGAATCCTGGTGATTAGCAGTAAAGGAGTAAGCTGCATGACAGATCATCACCTTTACCAGCTAAGTGGCTAGTTTAAATTAAAGATTACTGGCTACAGTTTGAATACACCAAGATTTGTCCATCGACAGTGAGAAGCCCTTTGCTTATTTGTATGTCAGTCCATCATTATTTTAGTCTGCCACATCTGATCACTAGCTCACTTGAACGGCTCAAAACAGCATTTTTTAAAGTATCCTATTTATAGTAGAGATATGTAGAATAATCCAAAACACAGTCTGCATTAACATGCCAACCCTCTGCTGGCAAGAAATGCTTCTCAGGAGACTCTCATTTCTGAGATGATGAAGTCCCGAAACTGAGTGCCACAACAATGGGATAAAAAATGATTTATCTGTATTTTAGCTGGCTGGGTTTTTTCTCCTCTTTGTAATTTGCTTTTACAAATGTAATTATTCATTTTCTTCGGTAGGTGACTAAGTTGATCGTATTTCATTTATAGGTATTTAATATTCATTTTCTAGTAATGATTTTTCAGTTCTATTTTCCACAAATGTCAAAATCCTGAGTTGTTTATTTGAACGCTGAGTTATTGCTCCAATAATGAGAAGCTGTAATTATAGAGCGCAGTGAGCTACGCGGCAGAGAGCTTGCCTTCCAAACATCACTGCTGCTCTCCAGGCATACGAAGAGCACTAGGAACTTGGAAAAAATGCACCGCTTATTTTTTAGTGTTTGGATAGAAACTGCTGTTTTACTTTTGAGGGGTCGCGGCAATCTCTGGAATGAAAATTGCTTATCCTTGCCTTTGGCTCTCTATTCAAACCAAGCTTCTTCTGAGTTAAGGAGGAGAATTCACCTTGAATTTACTGCACTGCACTTTCCAAAACTACACATAGCAGCACAGAAAACCTTCGGTTAGTCATGTGGGCGGTTCCGTGCCTCCCCACTCACAAACACATTGATTTGTTTTGCATAACCAAGCAATATTAGTTACATGGAGCACACGAGGAAAGAAATCGTTCTCCCCGCCCACTCCCCATCTGCTGTGGAACATGCAGGTTTTCCTCCACAGGTTTAGAACAACTTTGTGGCCTTGGAGCAGAGACTCGAACTGTTGCAGTCACAGTGTGAACCCTCCTCTCACTACTCAGCCCACAGCCCTATTTTCAGGCTGCCTACTGAAACACTAAAAACAGGCTTCACCATGATGCTGCTAGAACATAAACTACCTTGTTAAAAAAAAAAAAAACAAAAACAAAAAAAACAAAGCATGAAGCTAATTCTGGTGAACCGATTGGCCAAAGAGCGCCTTCCTTAGGAGTGATTGCAAGTCTAGCCCTACACCTGTAAGACCCAATCCCTTCATTTCTCTTTCTAAGACAGACTGCATAAAAACTATGCCTTATGAAGGTAGAGATTAGTTTTGCTGATTCATTTTTAATATATTTAATATTTTCACTAAACGATTGCTCATTTTTACCAATTTCATGGACAATTACTAACATATTGCCCTATCGATGAACTCTGATCAGAAAATACACAGGAAGGACAAAAATGATCTAAGAGTTGAAGACATACCTAAGAAAGAACACTAAGAAAATACCCGCTTTAGTGAAAAGCTGAATTAAAACTCAGGTGATCTCCTTCTCTCCTTTCCTGCTAAATAGCAATTTAGAAGGGGCTGCTGATTACAGAGCCACAAATCCAAAGGTCTTGTTCTATCCTTGATTAGTCATGAGTACTTTGCAGAATATTTCTGGAATTAGTTTAAGATGTTTATGCATATTAATCTGGACTCAACTTTCAGTCTTTTACTTAAAAACATACATTCGTTAATCAACTATATGCAAGCGCAGGAAAACAAATAGGGTAAATATTGTCTTTATGGATTTTACTGTATCTTTTATTCTAATACATATAAAGCATTAAGAATATACGAAAATAGTACAGGTTAAAAGTATGGGCTCATGATTCCCACTGCTAATAATGGTTGACTCACTAATAATTCTACTTTTAAATTTAATTAATACAATTTTAGGCAGATGAATACATGATAAGATTCTACATATGACCTCATTTACAATTGTACTTTTTGTCATATGAAACTTGAAATTGTTCTCTAGTTACAAGGGTACCATTTCTGAGAATGAATGCATGGGAACTCCTACTAATTTCTCTGAAGAAAAAGTCTTGAAAAAAGCACTCGGACGCATTATTGGTTCTTTTCCACAAACCATTAGTTTATTACATACTCAGGGGAGACAAAAAAAAAAGAAGAAAAAACAAAAACCACTTCACTTTTCTGTAGAACAAACTGGTAACAGAATTTTAAGTTCTGGAGAGAAAAGACAATTAGAATAATAATTGTTTTAATTTTTATGAAGTCGCTTCTAACTAAAAAAGCAAAAACAAAAGCATCTTCTCAAATAATTCTTCATAATCAATCCCCAGAACTAACTCTTCATAGCAACGTGGTGACTTCTGTGTATCTTTGTGCATGAACACAGAGCTGACTGGAGGACTCTCTCTTGCCACTCTGAAATCTGAAAAAAACAAAAAAAGTGGTCAGAAAACAATAACATTTTTCTACTATGAGTTTTCTTTAACCTGTAGTTTAAGTGGGGATAATGTGTAGCTCAATATCATTTGTCTTCTCTTTCAAACCTTGATGGAAAATGTCGGCCAATCTTCAGTAACACTTTAGACACTTAGAAATGCTACAGGCTCATTTCAGTTTACACTATATAAACTTATGGATCCCAAAGAACTTGTAAAACTAGGGGTATTTATCAGGTATTGTTTGTAAAGGATGTGAATAATAATAGTCCATCTGCTATATTCCCTTTTCAGCAGAGGAATCATGCAAATTAATGTTGGTCTGGATGTAATCCATTTAGGATGACTCACGAGAGTCATAAAAATGACCTCCGTCTCTCTCTCAAAATTCCCAACCACTTTTCCATTAGTTATTTTTCTGCTTCTTTCTATAAGGTCCACTGTAAGATTATTTAATTCTGTCAAACATTTTATGACTATCTTGAAAAAATACCTAGCATCAGCAGGACCACCAACGTCAACAACAATGTTAAACACATTTATAAATGTGTAAGTCTCATGGTGTGGTATTTATGGGAGAAAAAAATTAAGAGTATATGAAGATGCATCATGTATTACAATAGAAGATAAATAAAGCTAATGTATATTGAGCTCCTATCCCATGCTTCTGAAATAGTCTTTTAAAAAAATGTTAACACCATGCTGAGGTCACACACCCAGGACAGGACAGCAGTGCTCAAAACCTTGTCTCTTTTCTATCAAACTTGTCCCTTTAATTTCTGCGAGAAAAGTTGTTTGTGCATAAAATGTAGAATATAAGCCTAGATAAAGAGATGATATATGATGAACTTAGATGAATTTTATTTATCAAATAATTCTACGTACCATACTTTTATTATTAATAAATACATTAAGAACAAATTATGTTAGGTCTTACCCAATAGGCCAATAATGTTCCCTCTAATTTTATGGGAAGAAGAGTAAACAGTTTCTTTTTAATTGTATCTATCCTTATAGTTTCTGGTATGTGGCAAAGAGGAAGAGCAAATAAATGGTTTAGAAATTAAAAAAAATAGTGATGCCCCAGAAGTGAAAATTACTGTAGATCATGGAAAAATTAGAATATATACCATTTGGGTGACATATTCCCATTAATAGACATGGTGATTCTCTCTTCATTTTTTCTGTATTATAAATATTTTTCATGCTGTTCCATCCTCCCTGTGTTTCTAAGTTCATACATCCCTTTCTTTATTCCAACACTACTTCTTTTCTTTAACCTAGTCGCTATTTGTTTCATCACAGTGTAAATATTTAAAGCAAAGTGAGAAATAGTAGGGTTCATAAATTTGGGGTTCCAATTTTAGTAACTCTTGCTTGTTATGACTTCTTCTTTGCCACTAAGGGTATCTCTCAGTTTTCCTTTCTAGACAAAAATATGGTACAATAGATAAAGGACAAACGAAGAATTCACACATATTGTAGTTTAAACCGCTCAGTCATTTACTAGGTTCGAACATTTGAACGAGTAACTCCTGTGGTGTCAGTACATCCTTGCATTGGTGTTTATAATATATACATTTTGTTTTTAAAGATTTGGAAGTAATTTGAATATTTATTTTAACTCAAAAATACATTTAGGGCTGCCTATGGGTCAAATGCTTCTGTAGTTTCTTGAAATATGAGGAAAATAGGCAGTTAATTCACTGCTGGGGGTATTCATATTTAAAAAAAGAGAGAAAGAAAATGAATAGCTGACATAAGTAACAAATAAATTATTGCTAGAAAATGATTTGGGGAAAAAAGTGGAGTGGGATAAAGGATGTGGGATTCCTTGCAGATTCCCTTGCAGATTTGGGATTCCATTGCATGCAGTTTAACATGCACACAGTGCCCGGTAGGTGTCATTGAGAAAGTGACAGCATTGAAAACGGCTCTGTGAGTTCCCAGAGGAAAAGGTAGAAAAGTGCACAGATGTTCCAGGAGTGCCGTTTTCAGACGAACAAGAAGAAATGTGGCAGGTAGGAGAGCAATAGGGAACCTAGATATGTAGAGAGGGGTACAAGTTATTTAGGATTTCGGCTGCACAGAAAGATTCAATAAACACTGCCGTTATTGTGTTTAAATAAAAGGAAGAAAAAGATACCACCAAGAATATTTATTTAATACCTACTGTATGTTAAACAACATATTAGTCACTATCAAAACACTGTGTCATGTATTCCCCATGAAGGCCCTATGTGGAATGTATCTTTTCTCTATAAATGCTTAGTAACAAGCTGAGTGACTTGGCCAGGATCGCACGCTTATTATGTGACAGAGGTAGCGAGCATTACGTTAGCCTGATTTGCCATTGTTCAATGCATGTAGGGACTCACACCCATCAAAAACAGCAAGATTTCCTTCGGCTACCAGGTTAGCATCTTTACTTTTCAGATAGTATTTTTGGAGCGCTTCATCATAATTGTCTTCCATAAAAGGCATACAGCCTACTGGTTGCAAAGAAATGCATTAATATTTCACCATTTCTTTTCTGTAATTTTTTTAATCTAGGGATTAGACCTAATTTTCCTTTACCTATAATTAGCTTCTTGGGAAAGAATTTTGTTTCAAACATGATCAAGCAGTAATTTTATGATTTCATTTTCTAAATCATGTATTTTAGGTACCTGTTTTATTGTTGGTGTTTATTACTGCTCAAACTAGTCTTATTTGCAAAAACTTTTATTCTCACAGTCATCAAATTTTGAATACTTTTCTTTCATTGAATTACTCCAGTGCAATTATTATCAATCATTTTGTTTAAAGTTTTACTTAATATGTGAATATGTAGTCAGATTTTAATGTTAGAAAATATGAAAAATGGAATAAATGTATAATTACCTCATTTAAATGATATAACTAGCATATATTCTTTCTTTTTAGAAATTATTTTCCCTATGGTCATTGTGTTATTTTCAAAATTCAACATGAAGTGAATGTAGGTTCAAATACATTTTCTTAATCTAGAAATGGCTATTTTGGTTAAACCATGTAATTCTAAGGTTAATGTCCATTAGTCAAAAATGCCTCCTTGGTTTTTCCATTTCTATATTATTTTCAACATCATAGCTTATTTTTTATATTTCTGCAAATTTCACCCCTCTTGTTTCTGAGATTTTGTGTCATAAAAAGAAAGAATTAATAGATTGTAATGAGAAATTTCAAGAAGCAAACTGCAAAATAATATAATTATGATAATAGTACAATTTTTTCACATTTGAAAGCATTTCGATAGACTTAATTATTTTACCATGAATCTGCTTCTTTTAGTATAATAAGGACAAGGCCAAGACTATTTCTTCAAGCAAGAGCAACATAAATTTTCAGTATACTAAAGGTGGTACCAGTGTGGCAGATTCAGCATCTACAATCTTAAACGCAGAAGTTCGGCACATTTCTTTCCAAATACAATATTGAAACAAGATCTACAAGTTCAAATAAATTCAGTGGGAAAACCCTGCTCTCCACTCAGTGATTCCCAAACTCATTGGTATGTCCTGTGTTGTGGGATCATCCTTAAATGTTTAAAATCATTGACTAATACAACATCAGGGGTTTAAAAAATGTAAAGTATGTGACCTTGGAGTTCTCATACAAGAAGGAACTAACCAAATACATCTGTGACCTGAAATTTAAAATAGTTTAAAAACTGATGTCACCTGAATGTATCACTGAATTTTTAGCATGACATTCATTGAATTTTTAGCATGAACAAAGTGTCACAGTGTTCAATTTAACTATGACAAATATTCATGGTTTAATATTGACAGAAATGGTTTCTGGTAAAAAAAAAAATCTCTAAGACCACTTAAGATTTTCCATAGTCAAATACACAAAAAGGCATCCACAGCATTGAGATGCCACGCTGGTAGTGGCAATGAGACGTTAAAAAGCCATGGCGTTATTAAGATAAATTAGTGCAAACTGAAGCTCTAAAAAAGTAACTTAAATGTTCAGTTGAATACTTTACCCAAAGGGCAGAACTATCTATCATGTTAAAAATGAGAAAGAAAGAAGTGGCATTTTGAATCAGGGAGGAAAAAAATTTAGAAAGAACTTAACTTTTTCATATGATTCTGGCCCCTTAGTGCCATTAGAGAATTGAAGATAAAATTCTGTTCTGAAGAAACTAAGGCTTCCCCGCACATGGGGAGTGATGAGCCAAAACCAGCTGAGTATCTTCACAAACATTTTTTTTTTCATGTAATGATCATTCTTCTCCTACCTTCTCACTAGTTTATTCTATAATTTTCCAATGTCTTGCACTCAATAAGAGATGTTCACGAGAGGTTTGTTATCCCGCAAGTAAAATACTGATAAATATCTCACTTGGTTTTTGGAAGTGAACCAAACACATAATATGTAATTAGTAGATTTGAATTAGAAGAGTTTTACTGTTTTATGGGTATCATAGTATGCTGCATTCCTTTAAACTGCTATGGTTCCAAATAATCTTTGTTTCACTTTGTCTTGTTTTGTTTCATGATTTTAAAATGTCAAACAGGGTTTGAGATTTAGCTCAGTAGTAGTGTGCCTGAGTAACAAGCACAAGATCCTGAGTTTGATCCCCAGGACCAAAAAAAAAATAAATAAATATCCGACAGTGGCATTCAAGATTTAGCTCAGCAGTAGAGCGTTTCCCTAGCAAGTGCAAGGCCTCGAGTTTGACCCCCAACACCAAAAACAAAAACAAACAAAAACCGACCATCCAACCAACCAACCAACAAAACTATTTGGTAATATGTCAGACACTTTCATTACAGATCTTACTTAATTTTATTTCCAATGTGATCATATTGCAACATATCACTGCCTTTCTTATACAAATTGAGAATTTGATGCTCATAGATTAACTGATTTATTCAATATTCCTGTTAGTACGAAGAATTAACTTTAAACTTCAAAGACCATGCTCTTTCCACTATATGAACTATCTAGTAATCACATATATTTTATAAACATTTCTGCAGAACAAAAACATTTAGTCTCATTACAATTATTTAAATTTTATTTTAAGCAATTTCTTTCAAAATCAATAGTTAAATTTTATATTTCCAACAAAAATATCTTGAAGAAGATGGGCTTGTATTTTTAATTCTATAAGTTATAGTAAGTATAGGCTCCATTAAGAGCCTTTTGTCTTATAGAGGCAGAAGTGTAATCAACGTGGGCTGTTCATGTTTCCAAAAGAATAAAAGGGTAGTTCTTTTCAATCTGTTAGATGTTTCCTTTGCTCTGCCAAAGCTTTTAATTTGATGTGATTCCATTTTTTGATTCCTTGTACTATTTTCTGCGCAACCAGGTCTTGTTCATCAAGTCTTTGCCTATACCTATGTCATCAAACATTTCATCTATCTTCCATCAGATTAAGTGTTTCTGATTTAATATTTAGATCTTTGATCCATTTCAATTTCAGTTTAGTGCATGGTGAGAGATACAGGTCTAGATTCAACCTTTAGCATGTGGAGAGCCAGTTTCCTCAGGACCATTTATTAAAGAAGCTATCTTTCTTCCAGGGAGGTTGTTTAGCCCATTTGTCAGAGATGAAGTAGCTAAGTACGACTGGAGTTCTTTCTGCATCTTCTGCTCTGTTTAACCACATCTGATTTTCTTTTTCTAATACCATGCTGTTCTAATCACTGTATCTTTGGAGTATAATTTCAAATCAGGGATCGTGATGCCCCCCTGCCCTCTCCTTGTTGCCCACAGTTGCTTTTGCTATTCTAGGTCTCTTCTCGTTCTATACAGATTTGAGGTTTGTTTTATTTCATAGTAAATGAAAACCAAAACACTTTTTTCTGATAATATCTAAATTAATATTTTCATTTTCATACTACTGACTTTTATATTAACAATTGATACATAGGGAGCATGTCCTAAGTTCTAAGAGCTCGACTATGAAATAAAAAGACAATCCCTAAGGAACTCGTGTTTCAGTGTAGGATATAGACAAATAAATGGTGAAGGACAGCATAAATTTGTGAATGGAAATGTGAGGAGCCTATGGTGTGAATTTGAGGGATCAATCAATCTGGGCCCTGTGAATGCAAGGCAAGTACTGAGCTATAGTCCTAGAATTTTTTTTGTTGTTGTTGTTGTTAAAGAAAGTAATATCAAAGTAGAGGTCTGAAAATTGGCCTAGAATAGACAACAAAATCAGAAAAAGAGGACAAATATACTGAGCAGTGAGGATGGAGGAAGACAACAAATTTGATGACTGACAAGAGAAGGGAGCAATAGGGAGAAGGGAGACAAACCCTGGAAGGACAGTGTTGCCCTCTGGCAAATAAAAGAAGGGGCACAGAAGATCACATTTGGAGTAGACATGTTTACCTCAGCTTTGAACATGATGAGTTTTTGGTGAGCATGGACCGACTTGTACATCTACATCTATAACCTATCACGTTAGATTTAAGTAACACATCTGCAGTTGAAGGATGCAATTCCATGACAGAGTGCTCACCTAGCATGCACCAGGCCCTACGTTCAAGGCCCATTGACACCAACAAAGATGTTTCTTCATATTTTTATACTTCGAACATCAAATGTACGGCATAAGAAAAGGTGTCTTCCAACTGTAGTTTCCACTGGGTTTTCTTCTTTGATTATATGTAAGTTATTAGTATATTTCATAATAGATAGTGTCTCAGATTGAATGCAATCCAGTAGAGTATGGATTTCAATCTCATCTTAAAATGTTCAAATCCAGCCTAAATTGTTCATAGCTCAAGTCCAACCATTAGATATCATTTGCTTCATCTTTATTGAATTTCAAACTTTTTTTACCTTGAAACTAATTCTGAACCCAGAGAGTGCAGCACTTCATAAGCTATGACTACAATCCAGAAGAGGTGCGCTTTTAGCTTTCTGCTTACCAAAGTGTGATTTAGAGACATATTATCACGATACAGTTTTCCAACTCAAAATCCCCACCGTGCGTCTTGGAAACAAAGGGATATTATTACCTGAGAACTTTTGAGCTAGGCTGAGAATTAATGTCTTTGTAACTGTTCCCTGCTCCAATCGGCTCTGTTCCTAGCCTTGGTGACCACCTCTTAAATGAAGACTGCTGAGATTCAGAGGAAATGTCCCCTAGATTTCTTCTCCATTACATCTTTTCAATTTATTTTTAAAATAACTGTACAATAATTGAGTAATTTAAAAAATGACCTTGTCATCTATTCATTCAGTGAGACCTTATGTTAATACAGTGCTGAGGTTTGATAAATTCACATACGTATATTTCGGACATAAGGTTTCATGAGATTCCAAAGAATGTGCTTAGTTGAAGATTAAAGCTTTAGCTGGAATTCTATGCTTGAGTTTTTCAGACTTTTCTGGTGGTAATCAGAATGAGTAATGTTTTTTCAGTGAACAGAAAGTTACTTAATAACTAAGATAAGTTACTTGCAGTTTTAACTTTTTGTTTAAAAACCATTAATTGTGTGTGTGTGTGTGTGTGTGTGTGTGTGTGTGTGTGAAATTTTACTGTAGGAGAACAAACATTGAAAAGATGCACAATTTTATTTTCTTTCATAAGTGGTGAACATAAACATCCCATTCCAGTAGGACGTGGAGAAAGCAGAAGTATATGCAATGTGCTTTGTGGGTACAAGGGCATAAATTATTTAATCTACAAATGAGAGGCCTTTACACAAGAATTCTTGACAGGTGGGGCTTGGAGGCAGACATCGAAGCATGAGAAATTAAGTTCAGATGCCTGGAACTGTGAGGTGTTCAGGTAATTGCAATAACCCCGAGTGGTTTGGGAACGAGGTTTGTGGAAGGCTGATATGGAAAATGAAGCTTCAAAGGTAGTTTATGTAGTTTGGTCTAGACCGTTGAGCTGTGCTAAGGGGTTTATTTATTATTTGAGAGGAATAGGGAATTATCAAAGGGTTCAGATGAATGGAGAATCATCATTAGAGTCATGGGGAGTTTTGAATAAGACCACAGAGGTTTACAGTAATAGTGCTCTAAAATGGGTAAATAAGATACCAAAAAAAAAAGCTCGTCAGTGTTAACCTTGTTTCATCTAATGCCCTGTTGTTTAAAAAAGAACAAATTAGTCACAATAATACTATTTCTAAAAACTAGGATTCTAAATGAACATAGAATGTGTTCTTAAGATCTAATTACACAAACAAAATCCCTTTCCCCCTCTCCCCCCTCCTTCCCCTCCTCCTTTTCCTTATTGTCAGGATTGGCCACTGAAATAAGGGCATTTGCACTGAGCCACATCCTCAGCCATTTTCTAAAGCTGGTAAATTTCCCAGGCTGACATGTAACTTGTGATTCTCCCACCTCAACATCTCAGAGTGCTAGGATTACAGATGAGAACCACTTAACCTTGCTCAGAAAAATACTCCTAAAGTCACAAAGGTATATGTGTAGCAGAAGACTCCCCCATAGCATGTTCCCCAGGTGTCATGCCGCGCGAGGCATGGGAAGCCTCACTGAGTAACAGGAAGTCTTAGTAGCACGTGCATACTTTCAGGTAACACAATAGTGAAGTTGTCAGAATATATATGTATTTTTTCATAAGAATTTATCTGAGGGAGAAAATAATAAGCCATTCTTCAGGACTCTACCTGAGAAGAGCATCTGTATAAACTTGGGGTGAGAGTTAGAAAGGTGAGAAGGAAAGAAAGATTCTGAATTTTACCTTTTGACTACTTGATCAATAATCCCTGTATTATCCCTAAAAGTTAATTTAAAAGAGCTATTTGTCCTGTTGAATCAAAACATTAAGAAACCCAGAATTCATAAAAGTGTTAGCTTTTAATAAAATAATGTCATTAAGTATGATATGAAACTGATTTTTGCTGAAGTGAAATAAATCTGGGTTTCTGTCAGTCAGCTCTGGTGGCTACAACAACAACAACAACAACAACAACAACAGGAACAACAACAAAACATGAGCTAGGGAGCTTAAATTATGGCAATCCATTTGCTCAAGTGCTAGAGTATGAAGATCCCAGGCAAGGCACCTGAGCGGTCAGGCGCTGGCCATGGTTCTCCTGGCACGCATACAACCGCCTTACCCTGTGTGCTCCTACCATCTTCTTTGGTGACTGGAAAGAGACAAACAGAGACAGATGACTCTTCCTTTTCTTATAAGGCTGTCTTCCCAGAGAAGTAGAACCCCCCTGGGATTCCATTTAACTCTAAATAACCCCCAAAAGCCGAACCTCCAAATGAGTCCCATTGGAGGATAGTTCTTCATATATCATTTTGGAGAGGAGCACCATTTAGTCTGTAGGATTCTGCTTCTGGCCCTCTGTAATCCATGATCTTCTCACACATGGAATGCATTCACTGCAACAGTGGCAGCAGTCTTAACTCATTGTATCGCTGACTGCGAAGCCTGGAGCACAAAGTAATATCTAAGTTTTATCTGAATCTAAGTGTCATCTAAGCATTAGCTGAATCAGATCGGGTAAGACAAGAGATATGATTTATTCTGAGCCAAAATTATTCTTCAGCTGTCAGCTTGTGAATCTAGACAAGGTTACAGTATTTGCTTCCAAAATATAAAGATGAGACAGTTATAGGGTAGACATTCCAATTCTAAGCGGGAGAAAGCAGCAGAAAAGGATGTCAGGTCCAAGTAAGTTCAAAGCCCAGGAAGGAAAATTCCATTAGACTTGAGCCTCGGTAACAATTTTCTTTGGATAGATGCTGTGCCCTGCAGGCTCCCACCGCCGCAGCATGGCTTGTGCTCTTGGTACTAGAGGAGGGCCCGTCTTTTTGTCTCTTATGAAGGCTCCACTCACCTCACTTTCTTTGAAAGAGACCCTAAGGAACTCGGTAAATGTCTTGCACACTCCCACTGAAATCCCACAACGATCCCTCTTTAAAAGTAAACTATATTTGAAGACTCAGAAATTAAAATTAGTAGTGAAGGAAAAAAAGAGACAAGCTTATCCAAAGCATCAGCCCGAGCCTGTGCACATTTGGAGGCATCAGACCGTATTAAATGTCTGACACAACAAATTAATCCTCTTTTGAAGAGGAAATCCAAATTCAGGGTTTTAATATGTTGAGTTGACAACGTCTACTATAGAGTAAAATATTATCAATTATCATTTTAATGTTTTTACTTTTGTTCCTTCTCTTTCATTCTTCCCCCTTTTTTTCCTGCAAATTTAGGTGAAAGATCACTAGACAGTTTAGCAGACAAAACATCTACATTTGGAGGACTAGAGAAAGAAGATTCACATTGCACAGAACGACAGTTAGAGAGTACTGCGGACGGAGAGGACCTCACGATGTCTGCTCTTGGACAACTCAGGCCACGCTTCTCTGGGCCCACACTGATGCTTTCTTGCTGGACACTCTGACACCTTACACCAGGAAAACATTCTAGACATTATTATCATTGTTACTGAGCAAGACTTTGTTATTATTGAGTTTTCTATCCTCTAGATATCTTGAAGAAAATATTTTGAAATATAGTGTGTATTTGAACATTCTAGAAATACAGTAAGAGTAATTATAAGCTATCTAGTGTCTTTATTTTTACATATAATGGAAAATAATCAGAAAAATAAATCTGCGATACAGATGATACAGATCATAGAGTTATATTAGGTTATTAAATGCTTATTATGGAGTTTATACCTTCAAGAAGATAAGTGAAAACATAAACATTATGACATAAATGGAAGATATTGTAAGACACAAATCAAATTTCCTAGATGAAATACATGATGGAGTTTTTCTTAAGCATTCATAGGAAATTGTTTCCAGGACATTCCCAGAGACACAAAAATTTAAAGATGCTTAGATCCAGACATAAAGTGGTGGTAGTATTCATATGTGAATTATGAATTTCATTCATACATTTTAAGTCACTACTATAGAGTGTAGAATTCAATGTAAGTGCTGGTCACTATACCGTATTGTTTAGGGAATAATGACAAGAAAAATGTCTCCATGTGTTGATTACCAATTCAATTTTTTTCCAAATATTTTCTGCTCAGGTTTGTTGGATCCACAAATGAAGAGTTGACGGATGCAGAGGCCCCACCGCACAGTATATGCACTGGTGCCTTCTTTGCGTGAAATAAATGGAAGGTAGAAAGGACGAGTGAGCATGAAAACGTAATAATATAAACTATCCAAATGGTGCATAATAAGGAAATGAAAACACATGGAAAACAGAATCAATTATCTTTTAGGAAAGTACAAAAGGAGAGAAAAAAAGTAAGAGACAAAATTTTTGAAGAATTACTATTCAAAACATTTATAATTTTATGAATTCTGTATTTCCACATACTCAAGAATATCAGTAAATCCAAAACATAAAAAGTTATGATAAAAATCATACATAAAATAATCAAATTGCTAAAAAATCAATTTAAACAGAAAATCTTAAAAGTAGCTAGGGCAGGAGACCTTGGAATAAAATCTTAAAATGACTAAAAGAAAATAAAACCAGCAACTGGGAATTCTGTATCTGCAAAATAGCTCTTAAAACATGGGTGAAAGAAAACATTTTACAAAAAATCCAAAGCCAAAAGAAATTATTGGTAGCATATCCACACACAAAATATTAAAGGGAGATCTTCAGCAGAGGAATAAATGCTAATTGGAAATTTGGATCTGCATAAATGAGGAACAATTTGAATACCGTTATGCATTAGCTTTTTAAAAAAGATCATTGGCACCTTCGAGCAGAATAATAACTGCATCGTGGGGTTTCTAACACAAGTAGAAAAATACCCTGTGGGAACAACAGCACACTGGGCAGAACACGGGGAGTATATGTAGACACGCTAACGTCCTTGCAGTAAATAATCTCTCTCCCTGTTTTCTTTTCTTTCTCTTCTTTCTTTCTTTCTTTCCTTTCTTTCTTTCTTTCTTTCTTTCTTTCTTTCTTTCTTTCTTTCTTTCTTTCTTTCTTTCTTTCTTTCTTTCTTTCTTTCTTTCTTTCTTTCTTTCTTCTCTCTCTCTTTCTTTCTCTCCTTCTTTTTCTTTCTTCTCTTTCTTCTCTTCCTCTTCCTTTGGACTGAAACTAGTGCCTTTGCAGGGAGCTATATACCCAGCCCTTTTAAAAATAGTTTTTACTTTGACACTGGGACTGGCTAATTTGCCCAGGCAGGACTCAATCTTGACAGCCTTCTGCCTCACCTTCCGAGGATGAGGGTTACAGTTCTATACCCCGGCTCCTACCTTTAGACTCACATTCTTAAAGATGAAATCTTTGTGTTAACCTCAGAAGATTAAGAATATAGAGGAAACATCTATTTTATCATTTTCTTTCAACATTTTGCTGGTAGGTTTAGCTAGTTTAATAAGGCCAGAAAATTAAGTACAATAATTAAATATCGTAAAACATCCAAGTTATAAATGTGTATGGCAAACATCTAAGTTATGTGTGTGTGGCAAATTGTGTATGTGTGTAGCAAACTCTACAAGTTTTGGAAAATATAAGAAAGTTTAAAAATGGTGCAGGGTTGGTCAATTATACAAAATTAATTTTTTAATATATGAGTATTTGCAAATAGAAAATATAAATATATAATTTAAAATAGCATCAAAATATGAATTATACAGAGTTTAATTTATTGAAGTGTATTCAAGAACTGTGCAATAAAATATATTACCAATAAAAATTAAAGAAAACTGATTACAATATAGAAAATTATAAATTAGAAAACTTGAGTGTGTTATTATGTAGTAAATACCAGCTTTATGTATTTATACATCACAGATAAAATTCCAGTCACATTTTTAAAGTAGAATTTGCCAAGTGAATTTGAAAGTGGACATGAAGGGTGCACAATATCTGAAATGATAAACAATGATCTTAAAATATAAACATAATTTTGGAGAAATGTAGTATATGAGCTTAAGTCTTACTACAATAGGAAGATGGTATATGTTATAGACAGACAACCAGATTAGCACAGAGAGGATATGGAGACACAGACCTGCACATGTACACATAATTGATTTTTACTAAAGTTTCCAAGCAATTCAATAGAAAAAGGAGAATTTTCAACAATGATTCTCCTACAAGTAGATGTCCATAAGCCAAAAAAGTGGATACTGACTCAATTTACACTATACATAAATTTTAACTCCGAGTGGGTCAGAGTCCTAAGCACTGTGGATAATATATAAACACAGGAAACCAGAGGAGAAAAATTATGCCCTTAGAGTACATAAAGATTTATTAATTGGTTAGAAAGAAAAAATGATAAACTACCCCTGAAAATGTAAATGATAATTCTGCTCTTTGAATGAAAATTCTGGCATCTGTTCAGAAAATTCTGAATATAGACACTGTAAATTGAGAAGGCAAGCTACCAACTGTGAGAAAATATTGACTATATAAACATATATTTCAAACATTTCTATATGCAGAATATATATTTGAAAATCAATACTAAATACAATTAACATTTCACCAAATGAATTATAAGAAAAACCATAAAGCTGATGAAAACATGTTCAGTCATCAGAGAAGAAGTATTTTAACATCAGAATGAAAAATCTCTAAGCACACTTAGAGTAACTAAAATAAATGACTAGCAAAACTCAAATGCTCACAAGACTGAGGAGCAACTGGAACTCTTGAATGTGGCTGGTGGGCTTGTAAAATTATACAAACATTTTGGAAAACACTTTCACACTTGCTTACACAGTTAAACATATAAACATATATTTACTATGACATTCATTTCCAAGGTTGTATTTAAAGAAACAACATTTGTCCACACAAATATTTGAACATAAATGTTCATAGCATCTTTACTCAGAATAATTCCAACTCAAAAAACATAATTTTCAAATTGATAGCAAAGCATATCTTCATAAATGTAGCAGTGTTTACCAATTTAAAAATTAAATATTGATTGTATGCAATAACATTGATGAATTATTCTGAGTAAAAGCAGCCAAATACAAGAGGTTGCAAACTGCAAGCAACCATTTATTTAAAAATCAAGTAAAGATAAACAGAATCATTGAGACAAATGAAAGTTCAGCCATTCTCCTGGGTGAGGCTGAAATAAATTGAAATGAGTCATAAGGAGATACTTTGGATGTAGTAGATAGTAAAAATCATCTGTATTTTGATTGTAGTAGTGAGTAAGCAAATATATACTAAACTGATCAAAACTCATGAGTGCACTGCATTGCATTTGGACATATGTATAGGATCCACAAAATAAATTGACAAGAAAAATTTTTTTTCGTGTGCCCTAGAAATATAGTACATTAACCACAGTGTGAAGTAAGTAGCCATCTGAAAACACTATACAGGAAAATAATAAGTTTAAGACTTTAAGAAAAATGAATGCAATAGAAAAAAATTTCTGAGAAAATATGTTTTTAAAATGAATTATTTATATTAGTAATTTTCTGCTATGCCTAGAAAAAAACTTAACCAGTGACACTTGATATTATCATCATTTTGAGACCAACAACACTGTAAATACTAAACTTTCTGGGACAAAAATATTTTTATTAAAAGATTATGAGCAAAATGATGGAAAAGTTCTCATGCTTAAATAGCTTAAATTTTGGCAGAGTTATTTTTGTGACTATTTCATGGCCTTCTCATATCAAACAGGATATCCTTCAGGAAAAGGACATATCAATTTCTTCTTATGCTGGCAAGTTAATTCCACACTCATTGCCTCAATATTTCTTTCCAAAAATCTCTACCTCTGACATTTTTCTTTAGAAACTGAAGCTAAAAACTAAAAGCAATGTCTTAGTTATTTTTCCATATAACTGGAAATATCTCAAAAAGAAAAGATCCCTCTTTTGGTTACTTTTCTCATTGCTGGTTCAAAATGCCTGACACTCATGAGTCAAAGGAGGAAGGTTTGTTTTTGATCACAGTTTGTAGAGGTTTCAGTCCATAGTGGCTCCAAGGCAGGGCTGTGTCTGCCATGCTCCAAAACCTCCTTTTGGAAATTCCTGTTCAACAAACAATTGTACAGCCCAGTGAAAAAGTACGAAAAGAAAGTGACAGAATTGATTTAATTTAGAAGAAATGAAGACTTAACCAGGATTAAAGAAAAACAGCATGGAAACATTATCATTTTTAAACCTAGATATTAATAGTGTACAGATTTGAAACACAATGTATTTATTACCAATCCTAAAGACAGTCACATGTTTCTATTTTCTATCCTGTTTGATTTCTTTGCCTTCTCCATCATAAAATATTTTCATTTCCTATTGCTGTAAAATATTTTCCCTTTAGCTGACTTTCCTGCCTGCCACTGGTTTTATTTTGTCTTTCAATGCCTTATGTTTATTTTGAAGCCAGTTCTTTACTTGCTGTTCCCTGAGCTTTCTACTTTCCAGAATCTTTTTTAAAACTATCTTCACCTCTTAATGAATATAATTTTTTTTTAAACTGCTAGGTGAATACAAGTAACTTCACACAAAGCTAACCTTTACATTTTGTTGAAATTTATACAGAAAGTTGTTTCTCACTGATTTATTTCTTTATTTGTTATTTTTATTAGCATATGTTTGCAGCATATAATGATTACATTCACCTTTACTTACTCTAAGGTACAAGATACATATTTGCTTTTTATCTACCTAATATGATCTCATTTGGATACAACATATATTTGATTATAACTGACTACTGACAAACTTATGAACAAAATGTCAAAATGTAAAATAATTTCAATGCTAAATAAAAAATATCTATTGCTTATGAATGGAGATTGTTATAGCTTATGTTATGGTTTGTGTCTAGATGTCCCCCCAAAGCCTCATGTGGTAAGAGGTAGCTGGATCTAGAGTGTGTGGTTACTAAATTGATCCATTGATTGATTTGGCATGGTTCTGCTGGGATCAAGGATGTGAAGCTAGGATTAGGGGTATTAGGATTGAGGGTGGGAGTGCTGCCCACCCTAAAGACAGGTAGCCTAGATAAAAGATACAGGAAGAAGCTAATTAGCTGCTTGTTTGCATTGCTTGCTTGCATTCCTTGCCTACATTCCTTGGATTCCTTACTTACTTTGCTGCCAGTCTGCCATGCCGGTTGGCCACGTCGCCCTGCCTCGGACCCAGCGAACTATAGACTGAAACCTCTACAAACTGTGAGCTAATAAACCTTTCTTCCCCTAACTTTGGGTGTCGGGTATTCTGTCCCAACAACGAGAGAAAAGTAACTAAAACAGCTTATATTTAGATATCTCCCCAAACCTCTTGTGCTCACAGGTTGGGCTTTTTAGGAGATGGCTGGATTTAGGAGGTGTAATAACTAAATTAGTCTGCTGATTGGTTTAGCATAATTCTAGGTGTGGATTTTGAAAAGGCCCAACCTAGATGTGGGTGACAACAACCAACAGATTTGTAGCATCGATGGGATAAAAGGGAAAATAAGGCTGGGTGTTCACTGCTTCCTGCCCTCTGCCTGCCCTGCCATGGACTGCTTCTCTTCTGCCATGCCCTTCTGCCCTAGTGCCCTGCTTTGCAACCTCTTGACTATGGACTGAAACCTCCAAAAACTAAAATAAACTTTTCCTGCTTTAACTTGTGGTATCAGGTATTTTGTCCCAGCAACGAGAAAAGTAACCAAGACAGGGATCTTTTCTTTTTGAGTTGTTTCCACTTATATGGAACAATAACTATATCCATGAAAGAGGACTTCCAGAATTGCTTCCTAAAGTGGCAAGAATGATGAAATAAATGTATTTGAAGCAAGGGGGACTGTTTTGAGGGGGATTAGTGCCAATATGTCTTTTACTGTAAGATTTTTTTTTTCTATTTTTGGTGCCAGGTATAGAACTCAGGGCCTTGCACTTCTCGGCAAGCACTCTAACCACTGCGACAAATCCCCAGCCCTTATTTAAAAACAAAAATTATTCTCCATATTTGTAAATCACACCTCATTTGAAAAAATGTTATAAACCAGAATGAAGAATTTACTTGAATCTCTTTCTCTTCTCTCACCTTTCACACACACACACACACACACACACACACACACACACACACACACCCCACACACACACAAATCATCCCATCATCATTCTTATCCTGCAAAGAGTGGTGTGATAATTGCTGCTTTGTGTATCGATCACCTGTTTAACACTTCTCTTGGGTAGCATTTAATATCAAAATACAGTAATTAAATGTTTGCCTCATTCCCCCCTTTATTTTTACTTTTGAGGTAGAATTTTAAGTGCAGTTTAGTTTCTATTCTGTAGAAAGAAATACTAAATGGCATTTAATAGCTAAACAATTACTTCATTTTTGCTACATTTATTATTATAGACTCCCTTAAACTCAGCAGTTTTAAAGCTTTATTTTTAGAGGCAAGTCACTCTAGATGGCAGGGGACTGTTACTTGGCACTGAAACAATGAACTGTGTCCCATTGTTCTTTGAGACCTTTTTTTTTTTTTTTTTTTGCCAGAAAATAGCCAATTGTAAAGGATCTATTTTTCTCAGTTTTTAGTTCCAAAGTCCCATCAATCATACTGGTCCTGAGGGGAGAAAACATCATGTGTACACCAATATTTTCAAGCCCAAAGCTGTGTTGTTGCTCTCTCTAGCAGTACCATCTGCTCTGAGCCAAGTTTAAAGCCGAGGGACTCTAGCAAACCCACATGTCAAAAACTTCCCACTACGCAAGAAAATCATCCTAAAGGATCTGTGCAAAATGTGAGCTACACACTTCAAAAAGAAGGCAACAATGTTTGGAATAACACTGTAGAGTTCAAGCAGAGAGCCTGTTACAGAACTCAGCAGCAGCTAAACTAGGAGGCAGCATACTCTAAGGAAAACTGAAAAATTAACTGAGCTTAGAAAAAGAAATAAGCAATCAAAATATTATCATTAAATAAATGTAAGCATTCCTTAATGACACCGAGGAAAAAATAATTACTAAGATTTTGAAAGCAGCTGAAGATCATTTTATCAACTGAAGCTGTTTCTTCCCTATATTACTTAAAATCATCTTTTAAAGTTATGTTTAGATATATTCACTATTTAAAACATTTAAAAAATATGATTGAATTAACTTTTTAAAATTAACATAACAGCCAAAGATTAACACTAATGTTTAGGGGTTGGGGGCCTGAGTTCAATCCCCAGAAGCCCCACTCCCCCTAAAAAATCTAATTTTTAAAAGTTCCTAAATGAATGAAGGTAGTGTTGTGGACGCAGATCACTTTTTTTTTCACAGATCTTTAAAATATTAAAAAAAATCTAGCTATGAAGTTCATTTAGAGCTATAAAATATTTTCATTTTAATTAAATGGAGACTAAAGTCTTTAAGTTGAAGTGCATTTTCCTATAGAAACAAAGGACAATAAAACTTGTGATTACAATCAGAGTTCAATATAAAACAAACTATAATAAAATGAACATATAACATACCTTTTCCTATCTGAAGTTTAGCATAGTGCAAGAATTGCGAGATTTTCCCTTTTTATTTTCCTATTAATTATTGAATGGTCTTCACTTAAGACACATTATCTTATGTTGAAACCACCTGGCAAAGCTTGGAGAGAGAGTAAAGGGTTGAGCTTTTGGTAGAGGAGACAAGAATGAGAACTCTTCAGGGTTGGGCATTTAGCTCAAGTGGTAGAGTGCTTGCCTACCAAGCCTAAGACCCGGAGTTCAATCCCCAGCATCACCAAAAAACAAAACAACAACAACAAAAGAATAAGAACCCTTCAAAAGAATAATGATACACAAATTATGAGTTTCAAGTTACTCCAGGACAGGAAAATTTGAAGGAAAAAAATATCTCCCAAACCCCAAGCATGAGACTTTTTACTAAGATTGACAAGGACAAGGAGTTTTGATTTTGTTTTGCCTTCTCTTACATGTTAAACGTCACCTCAGACGCCATCTTTCTGTACAAATCCCTCCCTGTTAGAGTGGTTAAGACAGCATCTCTCATTATTTCCCACGGTTCTTTGTATTAACAAGAAATGACAAGGTGATTCCCTTTCAGAAACTTTCATGAAGATATGGCTCAGAAGGCAGATGGTACAGGAGCTATTTGAAGATTTGGCTGTCTTGGATGCTGAAAAGGCCTCATACTCACACTCACGGCTGCCTGTGGAAGAGCAGCTGGGCAGTCTGCGAGCCCCACCCCCCCACTTGTTCTGTGCTTCGGGCTCAGCCATCTACACAGCAGGGCAGTCACATCCTTAGAGGAAGTGACCTACAAGCAAGTTTTCAGGGTATTCGTGAAGAAGCTGCACATTTTCCCATGATTTGCACGAATAGTCGGAGAATATTAGTTACTTCCATCACATGCCAGCATTTTATCCAGTCTTGAGTCAGTCAAATTCAGGAGGAGGGAGATGAGACCACTTCTCAGGGTTAGGAATTGCATGATCATACTGGAAGAGAGAGAACTGGCAGTCGTTAGACACTATCACCTCGAATGTAACAAATGCCATCTGTTTTTATAAATCCGTTTGAGTAATCTCATAGCTTTTGGTTATTATACTTCATATTTAAATTTTGTAACATTATGGGTATTTATTGTTACTTTACAAAGAATTTTACTGGGTGCTTTACAAACATTATCTAATTCTAGTTTTTGTCTCCATTTTATCGTTGTTAAAAATGAGGTGCAGGAAAGTTCAGATATTCCTCTAAGGTTGCACAACTTCATAAATTCTCACCTAAGAAGCAGGAATTTTATCCTTTTTTCTGCCACTATTGCTGTATCTCTAATTTTACTGCTGGTTCCTTTAATTACTCCCACTATAAAATGAGAGCATAAAAGTCAGAGAAGAAGATATTTTGATACATACGTGATGAGAGTCAGAGTAACGTGGCTGTGAGCAAAGAAACACTGACGCCACCAGAACCAAAATAAGACTTATATGGATGGGTTTCATCTCGGTGGTCACATTGTTTTCTGCCCATAAAGACTCACTTCCTACATAAATAATACATAGTTGTTTTAAACCACCATGGTTGTAGTAATTTGGTAGAGCAGCAGTAGTAACCTAAGAAAATTCCTTAATCATAGTTATTGTTTGCTTGATATTATCAATTATATAGAGAAAACTACTAAGATCTCTAACTCTGTTTCCAGTATTCCAGTTCTCATTTAATTATGCTAGTCATTGTACTATATATTTTTTATAACTTTGTAATTAGGTGCATACATATTTAGTGATTAACCTTTTATCATTTGAAATGACACTTCTACTCCCTCCAGTTGGACAATCTCAGGCTCTTAATTGGACTTTTTTTCATTTTAATGTAATTATTGAATAGTTAGGTTTTTCTACCATCTTAAACTCATTTATAAATTGTGAAATAGTGTTCCATCTGTCTCTTCCATTGACTATAAAACTATTTGGTTGTTTTTTCTTAAAGAGATCACAATGTACTTTTGCACTAAACTCAAACAGTACATTGAAAAAAAATATAACTTATTTTACATATAAGAAAACAACATGTAATTCTTTCACACTTTTCTGCCTTATGTTACTTTTTAAACTGTGTATTTATTAATAGGATAAAATATGATATTCGATGCATGTATATATTACATAGGACTTAGATTTGGTGAAACATACCTATTTCCTCAATCGTAGTATTGTTTCTTTACAAGTAAAACTCAATATTCTTTCCTATAGTTTTGAGAAATGCAGGGTACATCATACATCTATAGTCACCAAAATGCATAAAGTTTTCAATAACTTCTTTTTCCTATCTAATTATATCTCAGTAACCTTTGACTAACATGCGGCCAAAAAACTCATTGTCCCTGGCTTTCAATAACCACCATTTTGCTCGTGGTTTCTATGAGATAAACTTTATTAGGTTTGAGATCATGAGTACAGTGAGATCATGCAGTACTTGTGTTTTCGTACATCCTGTTTTTCTCTTAACATAATGATCTCATGTTTCACACATGTCAGAAATAATAGGAATCTACTCCTTTTATGGCTGAATAGTATTCCCTTGTGTCTATGCACCAAATTTTCTTTTCTTTTTTTTTTTTCTTTTATTTTAAGCCAAGAACATGTATTGGTACATTCTACATACAATGGTCACATTCATTACAATTATTCTGTACCTATACATGATGTATCTTGGCTCTCCCCCCTTCCTCTGCCCCTCCCCTCTGCTCCCTCCCTCCCTATTTACAGCAGGTTCATTCATCATTTTCCATATTTTCCCTTTCCCCTCTCTTTCCCCTGTTGCCTTTCTGCTTTTCCCCTTCTTTCTTTCTAGTATTCCTCTCCTCTGCACACCATCCTCTTTTATATAATATCTATTACATCTCTTTGTCCTTATTTACAATTATGGTCTCTCATATCAGAGAAACAATTCGATGTGTGCTCATGAGTGATTTATTTCACTTAAGAGTATGTTCTCAAGAAACATCCATTTATATATGAATGACTCTAGTTTATCCTTTTTTATGGCAGTGTAGTACTCCATTGTGTAGAAAAACCACATCTTCTTTAGCCATTCATTGGTTGTTGGACATTTAGGTTGTTTCCAAGACTTAGCTATTACAAATTGTGTTGCTATGAACATGGTGGTGCATACGTCCTTGTGGTATGACGATTTTAATTCTTCTGGGAAGATCCCCAGTAGGGGAATAGCTGGGTCAAATGGAACCTCCAGTTGTAGTTTTTTGAG
>PVJO010014108.1:0-49328 GCA_004026905.1 Hystrix cristata
TTCAACATGGTTATTTTGTACCTGTACATGACATATCTTGGTTTTCCCCCCTCTTCCCCACCCTTCCTTTCCGTTCCTCCACCCTTCCCTACTTGCAGCAGATTTATTTACATTTTTCCATTTTTTCCCTTTCTCCTTTCTTTTCTTTTTCCTTTCCTTCTTTTCCCCCTTCTCCCTTTCTAGTTCTCCTCTCTTTTGAATATTCTCTTTCTTTTACATAATATCTATCATACCTCTTTGTCCTTATTTACACTTATGATTTGTCATATCAGAGAAACAATTTGATGTGTACTCATGAGTGTCTGATCTATTTCACTTAAGAGTATGTTCTTGAGGTGCATCCATTTACCTACAAATGTCTCTAGTTTTTCTTTTTTTATAGTGCCTCGTTCTTATATAAGAACAACCAGCAAGTATTTGAGGAAAGCCTCCAATGCGAGACACAAAGGCTTGACAGTGCTCCTAGCAACTAAACCTAAGACAAATTGAGGCTCAAAAGACACAAGATAAAAGTCTGATGAGGAATGGGCTATGGGCAGTTTAGAAGTAACTCCCTCCTAAATACTCATTAAGCATGAAATAACTGGTCTATAATTTTCCAGTGTCAAGATCATGTAAGTCAAAGAGAATGAGCAACTCTTTTAGACTGCAGTAGTCTAAAGACAGTGAGAAAACTGTTGAAACTTGAATGGGATCTAAGTACTGGTTAAGAGTAATGCATCAATGTTACTATCCTAATACTTTTCATAGATATTTTTGGTTTATGTCCTTGAAGAAGAAAATACACACTAAAATTTTGGGTGTGATAGGGCATCAGGTCAACAATTCATTCTTAAATAGTTTGAGGGGAAATTTTCTGTACACTTGGTTGCATCTTTTCTTGAAGTATGTGATTGTTTTATGAGAAATCAGAATATGCCACCCCAAAATATGCCACTTCATCATAAGGATTATTTTGAGTTGAAGGCAACTGAGAAATAGCACACAAATCTGTTTATCCATATTTCCCAAACACCAAATTTGCCTAAAAGAGGGCTTAGATTCAACCAGCAGAGATAGCTCTCAGAGCGATCTACATAACAACCCTTATTAAAAAAAGCCTCATCTTCCATTAGTTCTCCCCATATATCAACCTTCCACAGTATGCAGCACCTAAAGGCCTAGAACTCCTTTGTCTGGTCGCTTCTCCACATACTATTCTTTGTTGTTCAGGTGCCATGTAAGCCCCAAGCTCCAGCCACTTCCTTTGAATTGCCACTGGTTTTTGACCAGGTGTTTGCAGGCTGCACATGTCAGTAAAAGTAAACTCTGTTTGCTTTTCCCTTGTGATTGTCTTATTTATCAGTTTAACTTGCAGGGCTTCAACTAGAGAATCTAGGAGGATAGGGAAAAAGGATTTTTTTTTTTTCCTTTTCCCTCTTGCCCTACAGTTTCAAAACAAACAGATTTTTTTAAAAAGATGCAACAGAGCATACAGTTGTGATGATTAAATGGGCTAATATAGACTATGTGTGCTATAAAGCAGTGGTTTTCTGCCGTTTGGATTTCATGTTCCAGGAAAATGTTTTTTAAATGGGAGGAACTGCCATAGATATGATCTTTTTATTTAGCCACATTAAAAGAAAGACATTAAGAAGAGTAAGATTACAATCTATTATTATTATTAATATCATTTCAGAAGTGATTATTTCCTTGAGGAGTATTTCACTTAGGCAAAAATCTCAAAAGATGAAAATTGAATACCTTCGCTTTAAGAAAAACTCGGCACATTATATTTATCCTTATCATTTTGCCATCGTACCAACCAATGGCAAAGGTATTCTTCATGAACCAGGCTATATCTCCATATTTAGGGCCCAGTCTTTCTTCTTTCCTTGCCCACTCACCTACCCTATAATGCTTTACTGTCCAATAAGGTAGCCATTAGCCACATGTGACTATTAGGTGCTTGAAAAGCGATTTTTTTCATTGTGAGATGAAACATTGTAAGATATACATGTAAAATATAAGCTGGATTTCAAGGATATAGTATGAAAAAATGTAAAATAGCTCACTAATATTTATATTGATTATATATGTGAAAATAAAGAGAAAAATCATGATAAATCAACATCAAAAGAATTTTTCAAAATGAAGTTGGAAAACTATAAGGAAGCAGAATTTATGCATAGTCCCTGCAGCTGTTTAGGCCTGTGAATGTTGGTTACCTTTTAGCTGCAGGCATCTAAAACAGATAACTATATCTTGCCCAGAAAGATAAGATACTTATCAATTGTTTATCAGTTCTTGTTTTATGGATATTTTTACTAAGTAAAGACATTATTTTCTTTATCCTCTATTGGTCATATAGTCTCTGTTACACCGCCCCTGTTCAAAACTACAACAGAAGTTTTCCCACAAAAGAATTTTTTCTGCCTTGTAGTAAATCAACAAGTTCCCACCTTCCTTGCCTTCTACAGAACAGTCATTTAGAGTTACCCAAATTTGTGTCTCCTGAATTGCAATTCCTAAGACCCCAAATAAAATCTTCAATTTTGTGGTTTCTGAGTTTAATCACCAGTTAAAACAATAATATTTGGACCTATTGGGTTAAGCATATTATATTATTAAAATTAATTGCCTTTACTTTCTTAAATGTAGCTATAAGAAAACTTAAAATTGTATATGCCACTTACAGTATATTTCCACTAAACAATATTGTTCTAAGGATAATTTCTTTTCCACATCAGTTTGCAAGCTGTGATTATAAAAAGTTGGGAGAGGAAAAGAACTGAGATTAGAGACATGGAAGGAAAGAGAGGATGAGTGAAGAGGAGGCATAAATATGGCCTGGATACTGGAGATAATTTGGGGGATTTGGTGGGTAAAGCTCCACTGGAGGCAGATTAAAGGAAAAGGAATTTAAGACGTGTGCCCTGGACGATGAATCTGATGCCCTGTAGTGTTCTTGTAGAGACCTGCCTCACTAAAGATTGGAATGTACTGGATGTTTAATATTTCCTTGGCTCCTGGATTACCTTCTTTGATTATGAATCTGGGAAATGACCTTCCAAGGACCTCAGAATTTACTTGAGATACTTTATTATTCTAAATATTTATTGAATTAGTCCACCAAGGTTTTTAGGATTTTCCTTTCCATGCTTTCATTTTTTCCACTCTTCCAGATGGGGCCTAGGGTAACAAAACAAAGGTAGGTCGTTCAGTGCTGGGAGGACCCCCCCTTGATTCCAGCCCCAGCCAGCCCCAGCCAGCCCCAGCCAGCTCCAGCCCATCTCCTCCTGCCCAGTTAGACCTTGCCTAGTATTCCTGTGGGATTGGTGGGGAACGATGACCACATACTATTGGCGCTCTCATCCTCATTGAGGCTTTCTCACCTACTTGGCTCTTTCTTAAAGACGAAGACTGCTTAGTGAGATGCCACTTTCCTACCTCCTCACATATTAATTATTCAGGCCTTTCCTTCGTACTTCCTGAATATTCATCCTGATGAGCTATTGTGTAATATATCCTGGCAATAACTTATAACACTGTCTTTGGATCAGAGCTTGAAAATATGAATTCCTTTTCTCTTCAAGAAAACACGGACACCATCAGGGGAAGCTTACATAACAGCTTTCCAAGGTCCAATCATTTCAAGGCTGTTTCCTCTACACTCACCTCAAATATCACTTCCTTTCCTGAATGCTCAGTCAGTGGTAGCAGTTTCTCTCCCTCCTTCACTCTGCATAATACTATAATACTTCATTTGCTTTATAATACTTACTGGAACCTTAAATTTTCTTATTCGCTTATTTACTGTCTTCTGTATTGGAACATAAATTCCCTAAGTATAGAAACCTTGTCTGTCTGTGCTATATTTCCAATACATCACACACTAAGGTACTTAATAATTTTTTGTTGTCTAAGGAGTGTAGCTCAGTGGCAGCATGTATGTACAAGGCCCCAGCACCAAAAATTTATATATAATTTGTTGAATGAAGCAATGAATGGATGTGAGAGAGAGAGAAAGGGAGAGTGAGAGAATTAGGACAGAAATCATGACTTTCTTTGTTCTTTTGGGAGGCAGTGTAACGGCAAATCCACACTTATCAGATGTTGCAGAATGTTTAATGAAGGCAGAAGCAGTTGAGCCCTTGTGATATGTCTGCAAGATAAGAACATTGTGCTTTAACTGGAAGTGGTACTCTCATTATTTTTTTCAAGTTAAATGTGGCCAGCAAGGGTAGACTACCTTGGAATAGGCTTTTGCCAAAAGGATTAGAATATAGAGAGGGAGAAGAGATTAATATGAAGTTGATCACTCTAAACTTCGAAAGGTACATATTGTACCTAGGAACACAGCCAAAGCACAAGGAGTAGGTGTGGATGGAAAAACCTCAGGTGCAAGCCCTGGCTCACCAAGAAGACTCCTGTGCAATCAAGTGTGGCCCATGAATGATGTGACATTGTGGAAAATGGAATTAATGGGATCATTAATGACGCAGAGGTTCCTAGATTTCAAGGCGGAGGAGGGTCATCCCAGATCTTGTTTTGGTAAGATTTCAGACAGAAATGTGTGTGGTTCTGTAGCATTCTGTTGGGAAGGGTATAAGCCTGAGTGAGCCTGTTTGGAACAAATAGACCAAAGGCAGGTTAGCAAGCCTTCCCTCTCTTCAAGTGAAAACCTGGAAGTGTCCAGAGGGCTTCACAGAAAGGTGGCTGTCAGCTGGTGTCTGCTCCACTGAGGTAAGAAAATGTGGAGTGGAATGAGAGTGTCTTGCACTGGCGTGAATCCTTTCTTTTCAAAATGGTTTGGGGGTAGGGATGTAGCTCAGTGTAGAACACTTGCCTCCCTGAGCTCAATCTCCAGTATCTAAAGGTTTAGATCTGTCATCTCATTTTAATACTTTTTCAAACCTGTGAGGTTTGGAAGGCAGTTGCTATTTTAATAGTAATTTATATATGTAGAGCCTGAATCACAGTAAGTTTGTACCTTGTCCACAGCAATCTTGCTTAAAATAATGGGAAGACCAGTACTGTCTTTACTAGGCTTCTAAAAATATGGAAACCCCGCATAAGAATCCCCTGAAGGATATGCTTAAAATGATCCCCTGCAGGAGAAGAAAAAATATCTTTTCTTCTGCACTTCTGCATTCTCAGGTAGAGCCTCTATAACAAAGGACAGATTGACCAGGAAAAAAAAAAGTATATATATATATATACACACACACACACACACACACACACACACACACACACACACACACATTCAGGTTGTATATGACATGGCAGCCTTCATAAAGACATGAGGACCTGAAGAAACAGTTACAGTGAGTGTTTTTATAGTAGGTATGATGAAGAGTGAAGAGTGGTGTAGAAATGTGATAAGACAAAAAGGTGTGAGCTAAGTGTGGCAACCTCAGGGGAGGTAGCCAAGCCTGTCCTTTCTTATTCCTGTCTGTGTCCCTGCATTGTCGGAGATCAAATGCTTCTTCCCCAAGGCCACATGAAGGCTTTAAAACCTGCATCTAGAGAAGATCAGAAAGTCCTTTCCAAAAATGTCATTTCTCAAACTCCTTAGGCTTAAAGGTGTTTCATAATGCCAAGACAGTGTGTCCTGAATCCCACTACCCACTCAAGAAGTCCTTAATTAGCCCAGAAATCTGCACCATGCATTATTATGAATTCCGGGTGATTCTTACACGTCTGAATTGTTTAATGTAAGGTACCACCCTTAACCGTAAAGCAGTATAATCTGTTATGCCATTCACTCAATCCTGAGCTCATCTATTCCTGTATTTTTTTCCTCATACAGTTACCCCTTTGAGCTGGAAACACAGGACATTCCTTAGAAGAAAGTTTTGCGTGACTGAAAAAAGTAAACATATGTTGACAGAGACTATTTGAAACCCTGACGAGGAACATTTGTAATCATAATTAAACTTTAGACTGTAAAACATGGGAAAGCCTACGCTCTTCAGTGGTTAAAGCAACATGTAACCCAACTAGCAGATCAAGTGTTCCGAGACCAAAAAGAATTGACGAAGAGCTTTAGAATCATCACACAACTGGCAGAACCAAAGCTCTGCTGGCAGGCTAGAAGGCTGTTGAAACAAGATATGCTGCAACAAGTTCTGCAGGGAAATAGAGAAAGCATTTCGAACAGTTGAAAGTTTACAAAGTGGCAGTGGGGGAGGTCCAACTGCAACATCCAAAGCGATTTAAGGAAATACTAGGGCCAAGAGAGAATGGATTCTTGAGAGAGAGAGAGAGGAATAGGATTGAGGGTCTATTTTTAATGTAAAATACTGAGTTTGTGTGGGTCAATAAGATTAGTGTCCTTACTCAGGACTGTGCTAATTTAGTTGCTTAAGCGTCAATGACAGGTCTGCAGTTATCACTAACATTTGCAGAGCTCCTTGCAATTTAAAATTCTCCATAGGATTTTATTGCACCTTAAAGTTCATGAAGTTCTTTCACAGCACTTCATTTCTCATCATCTTTATCACTGCTCTCCAACATATATCATGTCTATTTTACAGGGAAATTTTTGAAAAAATATGGGCTCATAAAATTAGGGGATCTGCCCCAGATTATCCAGTTGACTTGCAGAAAAGCTGAAACTCAACTTTAGGGCTTTCTCATTTCCACATTTGTTTCCCTGTTACTAACTTCTACAAAAATATTAATAAAGTGTAGCTCAGACAACCATATCACTTGAAGACTATGCCGACTTCCCATTCAAGAGGTAAGAAAACTGAGGCATACTAAAGTTGCACTTTGCTCCAGTCTTATGCTTATCAGCAGAACTCAGCTACTGGATCCACATCTCCTGTCATCCAGTTTGGAGCATGTACAGCTTTGCCTTGCTTGCTCTCGTACCTCATAGAGCTATGTAATGTACACATTAATTCAGAATCTTAACATAAACACCTTTAATAAGTTGGTCTCCTGAAGTACGGAAATCTAAGAAATTTTAAAACTTTAGGTTGATTTAAAAGAGTGTCTCTGATTTTTTGCATTTATTGGCTTTATTTATTTATTGAGACAGAGTCTCTTATGTTGCCCAGGCTGGTCCTGAACTCCAGGCCCAAGTGATTTTGTGCCTCAGCTTCCTGAAGTAGCTGGGACTACAGGTGAGCAACATCATGCCCAGCTCCCATTCAGTGACTTTAAAGTTGTCTTCTCACACCTTAATAGTATGATCAATATATGCACCACAAATAGAAATACTCGCTCTGCGTAGTGCCCTGGTTTCTCTTTTGGGTATAGGTGGCTGTATGCTTCAGATGACGGCAAGACTGAAGGAGTAACTTTATATTAGACTTTTGGTAAAAGCGAGGGAAGCAGATTAAAAACATCAGAAGCTGCATGAGGGTTAGAGCCTCAACAAAGGGCTGAAATGAGTGTGCCTTGTAAGGGTGCAATTAGTTAATTGTGTGCTCTTGTTCATAGTAGTATTATCCATGATAGCCAAAAGATAGAAGCAACCTAGGTATTCAACAGATGAATGGATAAGCGAAACATGGCTTATACCTACAATAGAATATTACTGAGCCTGTAAAAGGGAACATGCTGGCCATGCTACCATACAGAGGAACCTTGAAGATGTTATGCAAGAAGTAACCACTTACAAAAGGACACGTAATGGATGATTCCTTTTATATGATGTTCTTAGAGTAGTGAAATTCAGAGAGATAGAAGAGCGGTGGTTTGCAAGGGCTGAGAGTAGGGAGCATTGGGAGTTACCATTTAATGGGTTCAATGTCAGTTGGGGAAGATGAAAACATTCTGTGCACGGATGGTGGTGATGGCTGCACACCACGCAAATGTACTTAATATAACTGAACATGGTTCAAATGGTAGCTTTTGTTATGTATATTTTACCACAATAAACAAAAAAAGAGTAGGCCCTATTTATGAGTATCTTCCCTCCCTCATCCTTCAGGCAATAAAGCACATGCCCTTTGGGACTCCAGCTCAAGCTCCAGATTTGTTTCATCCATCTAGAAAACATCACTGAAAACACCGCAAGGAAAGAGTAAGACAAATCCAGAAAGTGATGTATTCTGTAAGAAACATGGCCTGGCCTCTTCAGAAGTCAGTGCTCCTAAAAAGGAAATGCTGGGGCATTTTATAGTGTGGATACGGTTTGTCCCCTCTGAAGCTCATGTTGAAATTTGATTCCTAGTGTAGCAAAGCTGAGAACTGTGGGAATTTTAAGAGGTAGGTTGTTAAGAGGGGTTAATGGAGTTGTCTCAGGATTTGTTACTGGGAGAGCAGATAACTAACAAAGCAAGGCTGTTTCTCCTGTTTTACTTTTTCTACACACTCCTGCTCATCCCGTTGCTTTTACACCATATTATGACACAGCATAAAGTCCTTACCAGAAGCCAAGAAGATGGTGGCTCCATGCTTTTGGATTTCCCAACCTCCAGAACTGTGAGAAAAATAAAACTTTATGCTTTATAAATTACCCAGTCTTGTATATTCTGTTATAGCAACAGAAAACTGACTAAGACAAGGATGTTATTCTAGATTTAAGATACTACAGGGACATAACCAAACACAATACATGTATGATCTATGCTTGGTTCCTACCTGGAAAAAACAGTTCCAAAAGACATTTGGGGAACAATTGAAAAAGTCTAAAGTGTACTCAATATTAAATAGCATTAATGGGTTATTCTCAATTATTTTACAAGTGGTAACTGGATTGTGGTTACATAAGAGAATCTCTACTTGGTGAAGCTACCAGCTGAAATCTCTGGAAGTGAAATATCACAACACTTCTGCTGATTTCCAAATTATTGAGGGGAAAATATATACATACACACAACAATAAAATATCAGCCCCCACACACAAATCCACCAATAACAGCAAAAGACAAAATGGTAGAGACAAAACAATAGTTAAATCTAAATGATGTGTATAAAAGTATTCATTGCATTAGTGTTTTTTATTTGGCAATTTTAAAAATAAAACATTAAAAATGGAATATTCATGGGTCAATAAATTAAAAATTGCTAATTCATGCTTTTTCTAGTCAAAACCACCATCGCTACCAATTCCTAAGTGTTCAGAGTGTACTGGATGCTTTGCTAAACCTTTACACACATTATTTCATTTGATTCTCAGAGGCAGTACTGTTATTACCCTCCCTTTTACAGTTGAGGAAACCGAGGCTCAGAGATTAAGTAACTTCTCCAAAATTATACACCCAGTAGGCGACAGAGCTGGGATTCACATACAGTCTGGCTGAAGACTTGGTTTCCTTTTCAGATCTGGAAGTACTGGAGAAAACTTTAGACACTGAGGTAAGTCCAAGTCATGGCCATTAACAGGGTATTTCAAAAATCTAGGAGTAGGATCTACTTAGGCAGCAAAACCCAAAAGTAATAGCCTCTGTCATCTGTATTCTATTAGTAAATCTGGGTAGTCTGCTCCTCCCCAGGAAGCAGAGCGTTTCACCAGCTCTTACCTCACATACAGCCTTAGACAGTCTGGGAACCAGTGTAAATACTGTAATTCTCTCTAGTTTCAGCTCCAGAGGCTTGCCTGAGGCTCCTGCTCTGTGGTCTACACCTGGCTCCTTTAGCCAGTAACCACAAAACTATGGCCACTGATATTTATATAACACTTGCCATATGCCAGACACTCTTCCACATTCCTTAAACGTACATCCTAACAAATCCCCGTGGCACTTCTGTGGAGTAGGTGTGTTATTTTATCCACTCTAGAGATGAGAACACTGAGGTGTGGAATGTAGAATATTAGTACATGCCCAAGGTCACAAACAGAGTAAGTGAAGGAACCCAAAACCAACGAGATTCAGTGTTCTCATTAATCCAGATGAGACCCAACCTCAGCCTGGTTCTTCTTAGGTCCCAGCGTTGATCCCTGGTCATGTCAGTGTAATGCTGTTGTTTCCAACATCTAATCAGCTAGCACCAAAGGAGGTCGGCAGTGTCTCCACCAGATATGTGAGCCTGTGTTCTAACACCCCGCTCTCTCTAAACTTGACCTTTGTGTCTTTGTTTCCTACAAAACAGCAACAACTCTCAGGTGGTCTAATATCAGGTTGACTCACCCCATCATGCTACCTGCCCCACCTAACAGATCACAGAAAACATGCGTGTTTACCTTCCATCCAGGGAGGAAGCCTCCTCGCCAGCCTCACCTGACAAAGCCAACCGCAAAGCCAGCTGCTGGACAGGACTATGAAGTGGGGAGAAGGTAGGGCTCCTCTGAATCTCCACCTACATTCTCCCCCCTCCCACATCGGGAAGTATCAGGCAAACCTCTTCACTGTAAGGCGTTAGCCATACCTCTTACCTCTCCCAGGGGGACAGACTGATATGGGATCCCTTGGAGCAGCAGTATCTCACCAAAAGCAGTGACAGAATGATAATCAAATGAAGTTTATTTTCCTTTCTGTTATAGGAAAAAAGAAAAAGGAAACAATTTCTGTTGCTCTTCACCGGCCTCCTAACCTCCTTAACTCCTAACGCCCCCAGTCAGTCAAGTCTTTGTCTTCAGTAGCCTCAGTTCTCCCACTTTCTCTGGAAGGGAGGAGAGGGTGGCAGACATTAGCTAATGGCTTCTCTATAATCCAGGGGTTAAGCTTAAGGAGGAATTGAACTGGAGATGCCCCAGAGGATGAAGCGGGATGGGAAGAAAGAAGTTGGGGCTTCCTGCTTGAGAGAGAAAGGTGGATTCTACAAGTTTGGAAGGACACGCAAGGATATCCTCAAATAGTGGAGACTTGAGCCTTTCTGAGCAGGGCTCTGGGGGAGAATTTGGTGCCTGGCAGTCAGGCCTCCAGAGGCCTGAGACTCTGTGGGAAGGTCTCAGGGCAGCAGTTGGGTTGAAAGCCTGAGAGGGGAGGAGTATGCTCCAGTTATTTACATAGCTCTCTATGAAAATAAGAAAACAGTATGTATAATGAAGAACAGGAGATGCTGACAGATTATAGGGGGAAGATCTAAGGTTTCCTCAAAACTCCTTCCACCACTACCACCACCCAAACTTGGCCTGTGATCTCTACCTGCACGACTTTGAAAACATGGGCAAAGGCCCTAGAGCAGAGCCTGCAGGCAAAGTAGTCTAATAGCTGTTTAGTGTAACAGCGAAGGAACATTAATAAGGATGCTCTTGTTGACTAGCTCAGGCCTTTGCCACATTTGTCTGTTACAAAGTAGGTCCCTAGATTCTACTGCAGCCCAACAGAAAGGATGAAGAAATTTCAGTGATAATTTATTTATAATGGTGATCTCACCATTTAGGCCCAGAGCATGATTTCACTTGCTTTGGGAAAATAAAGGCATGTGCATTTCCTTATTCCTTGGTGAAGTGGAAAGAATTCATACCTGTCATTTAGGCATGGTGAGGGGGAGGGAGAGCAGTAAGCATGATCCTCAAATCACCAGGCAGCTGGAGAAACTGGCAGACTCTGCCCTTCTGAGTTCGCCCTTAGTTGGCAAAAGACAAATCAACCCGCACCTCTTGAGCCAGAGTTTGCAGCGCAGAGTCTGCAAGAATGTTTGCTTGGGAAGCCACACTATTCTTTATCTCAGCAGGTGTAACCCTGTCACATGATGTTGGATCTGCTTTTTCCTGCTCCAGCCCAAGTTTGCCAATTGAGAAAGCTATCGCTGAGAAATAAATAGTCCTTCTCTGTGTCCACCCAGAAAACACCGCCAGTCAGTCCCTTTATATAGAATATAATGAACATTTCCCTACTCTTGGGGTTAGGGAAGGCTTCTCTCTCTCTGCACCCTTGGCCTATTGGCCAGAACCTCCTGTTCACAGGCAATTCACCGGCCTCTGCCAGGAAGCCAAGCTGGGTCCTGTAATCTGCCCTGGTCTCCAGGAGACCAGTCAAAGAAAGACTGGGGCCTCTGTGGGGACACACCCACGGAGCTAAGTGTTGTTCTGCTTTGGAAACTTCCAGTACAATCTTGGCATCTCTAGCCCCAAGAGTTACTTCTATTGCCGGTTAATGTTACCTCACACAGGTAACTTTCACTTTGTGGAAAATGCCGACAAAGTCATCAGGAAAAGGAGCTTCCAGGTCCTTTCCCACTCTCGGCCATTCCTCCCAGGAATGAGCTTGTCAAGGCTGGCTGTCTTGTACCCTCTTTCACCTACAAGACTTGTGGGGTCCTGCGAAGCCAGGTCAGGGACTCACATCACTTTTTCAGGCTGCAGAAGTTGTCTCTGGCTATAAGTTTTAGGATTCAGCTGGTTTGGGAGAATCTGGGGATTCCGCACAACCCTGACAGCAACCAAGAGGAGGGAGATGCTGTGGTTGAGTTCCATGGACTCTTTGAACATTTATGTTTTAAAACTCTAAATCCTCTTACTAATCAAGTGCTCGCATCTGTGTCTTCTCCCCGCCTGTTCTTGTCCACCTGCATATATATATATATATATATATATACACACACACATATATATACATATATATATATATATATATATATATGTAGTGTCGAGTTGTGTTTACAACACAGATAACTTTATCACTTTCATAACAAGATCACTACTACTACTTAACCTTTCATTTAACAACTCGGTGTTTTTAAAAGTTGAATATGCATCACTTAGAGTGTTTGTTGAAAGTTCAGATTTCCAGGCTCTTTCTGGACTGACCATTCTATAGATCTGGAGGTGGAGCATAGCTTCTGCCCACTGCCCATACAAGACAGTAACATTTAATGATGCTTTTTTTTTTCTTTTTAAATAGACGTAATTCAGTTCTAGGCACAAACTAATGGAAAAGGATTATTTCCTTTTTGTTTTCTTCAGTGCTTGCTGGGATACACAATGGCCACTCCAGTCTCTTAGCTGTCTCGGAGAGATGCCAGAGTTTCTTCATTTGCCTCTCATGATCCACTTCCCACCTTCTCACCCGCGCTCTGCCTGCCCCACGGACTGCACCAACCAGCTGGCCCCCATCATCCTCTGGCCCCCGTTGTCCTCCGGCCCCTGGCGGGGACTGGCCAAGGACTCAGTATATTTATCAAGGAGGCACCTTCCTCCCAGGTGGCCCTCTCCCTTGCTTGCTTTCTAGGTTCCCTTTGCTGGTTCTGCCCTTGTGTCTTTTCAGCTTCCTGCACAGTTAAGCTTCTACTTTGTTTAAGTCCAGACCATGCTTTGTAAATAGCCTTTTATTACACTCTTCTCAGATGATTCAGTTTAAGAGCTTTTTTCATTTTAGTTTTGCTGGGTTACTTAACCGATACAGCCTTTAGAATATTTCACTCTTCTTACTATTTCTAAGTTTATACGGGGGAAAATTTACTTCACGTTGCCCTCTCCTAACTTTCTGCAAGTTGCTTATTTTTCCTTAGTAATGTTGCTAAACCTGCCATTTAAAAATTTTAAACACATAATTTTTTGTTTGTTAAAAATAAGATCCTTACTAAAACTGCTTTAAAGAGTTAATTTTGAAGCCAGGTGTGGTAGTGCGTGCCTGCAATCCCAGCTACTCAGAAAGCTATAGCAGAAAAATCACGAGGTTGAGGCCAGCCTGAATAATTTAGCAAGACTCTGCCTTGAAATAAAAATGAGAGAGGCTGGCAGTGTAGCTCAGTGGTAGAGCACTTGCCTAGCATGAGCAGGGCCCTGGGTTTAATCCTCAGTTCTGAAATAAACACATGCATACATTTGGATAAATAAGAAAAAAGTTCCTTTAAATTCTGGGTTTTGAACTCCCAGGTGGTTGTGATATCTGATGTGGTTTAATAGGAACTGCACAAGGAGGGTTTTGACGTTCCTCACAAGGCACCATCCTAAGGCATCCACATCCTCTTTCTAAGAGACTACCTCAGTGAGTTTGAGATAAAGCAATTTTACCTAAATAATGGCCCTAATGTCTGGATTTTAGAGTCTATCTTTAATGCCTGGTTTTGAAGTGCAGGATAGCAGTGCATGTGATTTTTTAAAGAGTTTTATACTCAAGGCCTTTCCTAAAATATACATACCCTATACTCCCTACTTTAAAAATTCCCTATTTGTCTCTCAGACTCAACAATAGCCCCTTTGTGACGCTCTTGATCCTCCCACATCTGGAATGAGAATACCGCTGAGCTACACGCCTTGGCAGGTGGAGCTGTGTTGAACAGAAGCCTTATGCTGGATTCAGTTCTGCGCCTTCTTTCCCGGCATGTGCACCTGACTCAACTCAGAAGTGTAGAGAAAGAAGGTTATGGAACTTCACTTGGCCTAGTCTACTTCCCCTCACCTCCAGTCCTACCCATTAGCCTTTCTTCCAGTCTAAAATGAATTGTTCCCCAAATCTGATCCCTCTAAAAATATTCAGGGGTTGGTAATCCTAGCACTCTGGGAAACTGAGACAGGAGGATCACAATTCCACGCCATTCCAGGCAATTTAGAGACCGCTGGAGGTGTGGCTCACTGGTACAGTGCTTGCCTAGCATGTGTGAGACCTAGGGTTCAATCCTTGGTACTGAAAAAAAAGTCCTTTTCAGTAAGAGATCGATTATACATACTATATGCCCGTTGCTGTCCTGAGTTGCTCCTTAGGACCTGTTGCTAAATCCCGGGCCATGTGCCTGTGGCCTGTTCCTGCTTCCTACAGGGACCCTACATGCATTAAGTTGGGACAAGTTCTAGCATGTCGGAACGGGAGGAAAATCTGGAACAGACGGAAAAAGTGACCTTGGGAATCAGTTTCCTTTACCTTGGTGGGTGCCCTACCCTCCTCAATGACCTCAGTCTGGCTGCGTCTTGACCTCTCACCTGGGACTTGCCTTTGACCTCTTGACACTTGTCTGTATGAACTTACTCCATCTTTTTGTGTTTGCAGTTCCTGTTGTTGCCCTGGCTCTGTCTGCTAAACTTCCCCAGTGAGTTCCGAGCAGCCAGCTGCTCTCTGGCCAGCTCTTGCCTGGCCTGACCCTTTTTCTGGTGAAAGGCACTTGATGGTTAGCTTCATCCAGAGTAATAAGACTCTTGCTTCCCAGTAAGCAGTCGACACATAGCCAGAGCTTTGAAGAATATTTTCCTTTAAATATATGGGGGACTGGGGATGCAGCTCAAGGGTAAAGCACTTGCCTGGCTTGCCAGAGGCCTCGCATTTAATCCCAAGCAATGCATAAGAAAATCAGACCAGTAGCGACATACAGACCTGTGCTTGCGATCTGTGGGGCCCTATGCATGCATACAAATAGAAGTCCATGTAGCACATGTCTCGAAGTTGTAAATCAAACTAATGAATTCTTAAATAAAATATTTTCTTCTCCTTAGATTGAAATATATATCTTTATTACAACCCAGAAGGCCAGAGCTCCACACTGGAAAATAGTGGGATAGAAAGAGCTGGCCCCTCACTTGACCCACCCCACTGCTCTTCTCAGCATAGATTCTGTCCCACAGGATGGGCCCTGAGTGCATTCACGGGGATGTGTCCAAGCTCCACCCACACTCCGTTCTCACCTCGCCACACCCCTCTCCAACAAACAACTCCAGGTAGCTTTGATGCTGAGACACCTTTCCACCTAGGAGTACAGCGCAGTATCATCTGTTCTCAGGAGCATGTACCTGGAGAAGTTAGCTCTGAAATTACCCTGATGGATTGAGTAGACTGCATTCAGGAGTTTTATAACTCCTTAGAGTCTACAACCACATTTGGCCCCCAGACTGTATTTAACAAATGTGAACTAGTATACTTTATTTTAAATCTTATATTGTAAATAGGGAGGGAGGAGGGAGGAGGGGGGAGGGGAGGGGAATGGAAAAAAAGAAGCAACAAGATATATCACGTACAGGTACAAATCCTCTATGATGAATGTTATCACTATGTACATCTAAAATGTACCATTAAAATAAAATTTAAAAAAATCTTATATGACGATACTTGGCTTCCGTAAGAAATGATTTGGTACTATTTTCTGGTTTATTTTTCAGGAATTATTGATACAGGACTCAGGAATATAAAAGACTAAGAAAAAAATTTGTCCTTTTTTTTAAAAAAAAAAAAGTTATATTTTATGTTTTAAAAAAATGTACCTGGAGAAGAAGTTGCCCCAGGCCTAGAAAATAGGCTTTCTGAGGTTAACATGGGTTCTGGGTGGAACATCTTGTTGGCCTCATGGATTCCTTCTTTCATGAGACATACAGCCAAACTGGGCTCAAGGGACCCCTCTAACATGTGAGACCCAAGGCAGAGGCTGTAACTGGTGAAATAAGATAACTTAGGTAGAAGAAACAGCCAATAGCAGGAAAATCACTACAGAGGCCATCGAAGCCCCAGGTAAGAGAGTGGGTCAGGAAAGACAACAGGGAGGAGATCCAGGAAGCAGAATGTTAAGGGGGATGTAGAAAGCAGAAACCATGCCTCAGGACACTGCCTGGCTTCCTGGGAGCCTCTTGGGTCCTGGTTCAGCTCCACTCAGATCACCAACACTTCTCACATGGCTCTGTAGACATCTCAGAATGTTAACCCTTTTTTGCCTAACCTAGTGGCGATAGGCTACTGTTACTTGAAAATGATAATCTTTTTGGGGGGTGGGGGCAGTGCTGGGGATCGAACTCAGGGCCCTGTGCTTGCTAGGAAAGTGCTCCACCACTGAGCTGAGCTAAATCCCCAACCCCTTGCTTTGTTTTAGGGACAAGGTCTCACTACATCTTTCAACCTGGACTTGAACTCACTATGTAGCCAAGGCTGGCCTCAAACTTGTGATCCTCCTGCCTCAGTGTCCTGTGTGCTGGGATTACAGGCATACATCACCACACTCATCTGAAAAAAGTAATCTTGACAAGATACTACTTAGTTGATGGCAAAGGAAATCCAAGTTTTCCCAGAGATGGAAAGTAGAAAAAGAAAAGAGCTAAAGACAGAGGCTTAGGAAAGACATAAATTTAGGAAAGAAAAACGGAAAAACAACCAGAGAATGAGCTATTGTAGGTGCAGAGGTAGAACTACCTCACTAGGGTGAGCGTTTGAGAAATAGGGGCTGGTCATTTGGAACATGGGGTCTGAGAATGTTATGGTTCACATCTAGATGTCCCCGCAAAGCCTCAGGCACTCACAGGTGAGGCTTTGGGGGTGACTGGATCATGGGGGTGTGATTAGTCCACCAGTACGTGTATAGCTAAATGTGATGCTGGGAGGCAAAGCCTGCCTGGAGGAGGTGGGTCACCGGGGCTGTGGACTGGAGGGGGCTATTGCATCCCCACTCTTCCCTTTCCCCTCTCTCTGCTTCCTGACAGCCATGCCGTGAATAATTCTCCTCTGCCATGCTGCCCTGCCTGGGAGCCAGCCAACCGGGAACTGAAACCTCTACAAACTGTGAGCCAAAATAAACCTTTCCTCCTGTAAATTGTGGGTAACAAGTATTGTATCTCTGTGACAAGAAAGTAACTAAGACAGAGAAGAAGCCAGGGGACTTAGTAGCTAAAAGGCCACTGGTGACCTTCAAGGAAACACAACCAGAGCCAGATATCCACAGACGGACACCCCAGGCCAGCACGCCGAGAAGGCTGAGCCGCAGCCACACACTCGTAGCTCGGCTTTCTCCTTCCCCACACTGGCAGTGGCTGTGACTGCTGCTGCCTCCTTCGCCTCCTCCATCCATTCACTGAGCATGCTTGGGAACCCCACACTGCTGGGGACAACACAGGTTAGAAGTGTGTTAGACACTGAGCTGTGACCACACTTAAGGATGGGGCCGCTGGGAAAAACCAGTCAACCAACCATAGAACCACTGAGTTCTTAGGATCCCCAGTCTTCTCCTGAAACTCTTGGACTTCTCTCTTAGGACAGTTAAGGATAAATCCCAATCCAGGTGGGTATCAGCCACCACTGCTCTGTCTGCTGGCTGAGGCAAACCACTTGCTGTTGCTTCTTCCTCCTGCTCTTCTTCCTCTTCTTCCTCTTTCTCTCTCTCTCTCTACACACACACAGACACATACACAAACACACACAGTCATGTTGGTGGTGGGGATGGGCGAGCCGGAAGATCTCTCAGCCTGAACAATTCAAGACAACAACAAATAAGTGAAAATAACTTTTGAGGAAGCTCATCTACACTCCCTGTTAAAAGAGCTGATGCCAGGAGAATCCAGGCTGTGAGGTCTGCAGGGTTTTTGAGGGAGGCAGTGTGCTTCTAGCTGGGGAAGGTGAGCAACCAGACAACTCGGTCCCACCTTCTCCTTGCCACTGGGCAAGTGCGCGGAGATAGTTGTAGAGAAGAGAATCTTGGGACATGTGGAGTGTGACCCCCACAGTGGGCCAGCCACAGCCATGGGGTTCCTCTCCTCCGAGGCTCTACCCCACCCTACCCTACTCCTCACCCACAGCTTCTACGATGACCTTCACCATGACCCTGCAAGGGGCAAAGGGAGGGCAGAGTCCACTGCCCGGTCCCTCCTGCAGAGTTCGCTGAAGGGGAACATTGTCAAGAACTTTTCCCGCCTCTGATTCAGCAGTGTGTGAGTGTCAGCACCTCTAGTCTTCTAGAAATAAAAATTAAATGCTCATCAGAAGTAGAAGAGCCTTGGCCTTTTCCTCTTGGTTTCCCCCCCTTTCAATTCAGATATCTGCAGCCCCTGGGCATGACAGTCCCCCTTTAACTGTCTCTGGGTGGCCATTCCCTGAGGTCTTTCCTGTCTTCTCAGGGGACAGATTTTTTTTTTAAATTGACACAAAAGTATGCATATTTACAGGGTACTCTGTGATGTTTTGATATACATATACATTGTGTAATGTTCACATCAGAGAAAACATATCTATCTCCTCAAACATTTTTTATTTCTTTGTGGTAAAAACATCCAAAATTCTTTCTTCTAGCTTTTTTGAAATACACAGTGTATTATCACTAGATTCTCTCTACTGTGCAGAAGAACACAGAACTGCCAGCCGAGGGAGTGTGTGCCTGGAGTCTCAGGTTCTGGGGAGGCTAAGCTAGGAAGGTTGCAAGTTGGAGGCCAGCCCGGGCAACTCAGCATAAAAAAATAAATAAAAAGAGCGGGTGGAGCACTTACACGGCCTGCACAAAGCCCCGCGTTCAATCCTCATAAAACACGCATGCACACTCGTGCACGCGCGCACGGGCACACACACACACACACACACACACACACACAGCCAAAAACCCCAGATGCATTTTTCCCATCTAACCATAACTTAGTACCCACTGACCAATCTCTCCCTATCCCTCCCTCTCCACCACTCTCTCCAGCCCTGATAACCACTATTCCACTCCCAGCTTTTATGAGATCAACTTTTTCTAGATGCCACATGAGTGAGATCATGTCGTATTTGTCTTTCCATGCCTGACTTATTTCATTTAACATAATGTCCTAGGACTTGTTTTTCACTATTACACAAAGAGTTTACCTTCCTTCTCTGAGGACCCGAAGGGAGTTTACTAAACACCATAATATTTTCATATATTTCACTCAACTCTCTTAATTGCCTGTGGAACAGATGTTATTGCTATCTCTAATCCACAAGAGAGAAACTCATTCATGAATGGTCCAGTGATTTGCCAAAGGTTGCTGAGTCTGTAAGTCCAGGAGCTGAGGATTAGACTTCTGCCTTCTGATTCCAAAGTTTACACCAAGCTAACAAACCCAAGGTGGGAGCCAAGTGGGGAAGGAGTGCAGTGTGGGAGGCAGAATACCAAATCTTGTCTTGCCCTCTTTTTAGGGAGCCCAGATAATAGAAATAGAAAAAAGAGTAGAGAAAATGTACCAACATTGAGTGATGGCTTTCAACTTTTTTGACTGTGACCTGCAGTAAAAAATATATTTTATATTTTGCCCTAGTACATCATAAAAATATACATAGGACCAAGAGTGTTCCTAAGAGTGATGTACTCTGACATATTTTGTTCTACTCCATCGCATTTCTTTTTCTTATTAATGATGGTTTTGACCCACAAAATTGATTTCATTACCCATGATTGAAAAATGTTGCCTTAAACCATAAACTTCACATTCAGAGACCAGCCCTCACACCACTCATATAAAGTACCACCTGGTACAGTACAGAACACTTCGTATGTATTCTGGAAATACTTGAGCTTCTGGGCATTTAAGGAGTCGCTACTCCACTACTTAAACAATTGTTTTGGAAACTCTGCAGTTTGTTTTATGTGGAGATCATCCTAATTTTGAATCCCAACAAACAAATCATTCACACATACCAAATTAAAAATTGATCTCTGTTGTGAATCTGAACCTGTAATTCTAAAGCAATTAAATTCCAGTCAACGAGCGTGAGTTAAATGCCTGCCCCCTGCTGCACACCCAGATCCTGAGGGATAGAGATTCAGAGACAAACAAGACCCAGATCCTGTCCGCTCGGAGCTGGGACATAGCGGAGCCTGCCACACAAAGGCACAAGTAGCGCATGTGATGAGTGTGGAGTACAGGAGAGGCAGCTACTCAACATAGAGGAGAGAACTGTGGTTCCTGTGCAGCCACCCTGGGCCTACATTTGAAAGAATAATAGATGGGAGAATAAATAAAGGGTGGCTATTTCAGCCAATGGAAACAGCACTTGCCACACTGTGGCCATCAGAGTGGATCGTTTTCCCTGCAACTAATCCCCATGTTCCTGGTTCCAATTATTTTGGGGGGTTCGTGGAGTAGGAATGGCCACTACTATTCTGTATCATTTAGGAAAATTCTGATTAAATTCTGATTCTCATGAACTAATCATGATGCTTCCAGGACCTCTTCTGGTTATTGGTTTAGGAATTGACATAAAGACCCAGGTCTGGCCAAAGATTTGAGGGAAGACCTTCTGGGAACAATGTATGGAATAGGTTTTCTTGTGCTTAGAATAAGAACAGTGTCTCTTCTTCCATGGATGCTTTATTTTGGCCATGGGATACTTGCCTGTGAGGCAGCCATCTTGGGACCATGAGACAACATAGCTGGAACAGGCAAATCCCAAAGAGAGGAAAACTAAGGAGCCCAGTGACTCAGTGGTAGCTGAATTAACCAGTCCTCAAGTTACTTTATCCCAGGACATGATGTCATGTAAGCTAATAGGTTTTCCTTATCACAAAAGTCAGTTGAGGGGGTTGGGGATTTAGTTCAAGTGGTAGAGTGCTCTCTTAGCAAGCACAAGGCCCTGAGTTCGATCCCCAGCACCCCCACCAAAAAAGTCAGTTGAGTCAGAGTTTTGTGGTCTTTGTAGTCAAAATTAACCTAAACTGATGCAAAATTTTGGGTTCTCTAGGGCAAAAATTGAAATGTAAAAGCGAAATCATACTATACTACAAACTTTAAGGTAAGATTCAAATGGCTGTTAAACATATGAAAAAAAATACAACTTCACCTTTAAATGCAAATGCACTTTAAAACAACAGTGAGATGCCATTTTTTACCTCCAGATTGACAGAGATTAAAAAATCTTATAATATCTAATACCGCCAAGGGAAAACCAGCACACTCACTTGTTGCAGATGGGATTATAAACAGTGTAAATCTATGGAAGATAATTTGGCATTAATTTTCAAAACTAAAAATGCATTTGTTCCCAACAACTCTACTTCTACGTGTTTATCCTACAAATATATCTCTATCTGGGTGTGCGAATGGTATGCACAAGGATGTTAGAGTATTGTTTAGAAAAGCAAATTGGCTAAAAACTACTCAATTGTTCATAAGAACTAATGCAGTACATCTTTCTGTCTGTATTATATGCAGCCATTGAAAATAATTAAACAATTCTATATGTATTGATTACAAATATATGAAATAAACAGTTAATTGATAAAGTAATATGCAGAATATACTATTTGTGTGTGTGTGCATTTGTGTGTTTGTGTGTGTGTGTGCGTGTGTATGTGTGTGTATGCAGGGGAAAGATATTTGAAAGTCAACAAGCTATATCCAGGATGATTCAAAACAAATTGATATCATCAGTTGTCCTACGGAAATGAACTAAGAGGATGGAAGATGGAGAGGAAGGGAGACTAACTTTTACGATATGTCTTTTCATCCTTTCTGAATTTTGTGTTGTGTTCATGTACTAGCTATTCAAAATGATCCATTAACAGAAGGAAGGATTGTTAACTTTTTGTTACTGTAAGAAAATATTAAGATAAGCAATTTAAAAAGAGGGATGGTTGCTGGCCACTGTGACTCATGGCTATAATCATGCAAGTTCGAGGCCGGCCTGGGCTACACAGTGAGTTGAAGCCTACTCTTAACTACATAGCAAGACCCTGTCTCAAAGAGCAAAACAGAAGAAACGTAAAAAAAGAGGAAGGGTTCATTGGACTCACAGGTTTGGAGGTTTCAGTCCATCTAGTTGATCCCTTTGCTTTGTGCTTGTGGCAGCCCAGCACACCACGATGGGAGCGTGGGCACAGGACGCCCATTCACTTCATGGCAGCCAGGTGCCAGAGAGAGAAAGAGCAAGGGCCGGGTCTCACTGTCACCCACATGGGCACACCCCCAACGACCTCACGTCCTCTTGCTAGCATCCCATTCACCCCCCTGACACACATACACAGTGGACACTGAACCCAGTGCCTTCACACTGAGCTACATCCATGTATGGAGGAAATTAAGAAGAGTCAATATTCCAGTCTTGATAATCTGGAAGTAATTTCAGGAAAGCAAGAGAAGACCACAACCATCATGCAGTAACCAGAAACTCGAACCCTAGTTGGAAAAAGACCTAGTAATGTATGTCTGAGAGAATTAGTCAGGGAGGCAAATATGCCAGTGCCCACCTAACACCACAGAAAAACCCCGCTGTGAACCAGACTCCCATGCACGCATCAAGCCTTAGGGGGTTGTTACTTGCATTAGCTGCAACACCACTCTTGGAGTCTGCTCATTCCTCGGTCTAAATCCATGCTTCCTAATAATCCACTGATGATCTGTTTGCCTCTGAGGCTTATCTAAGAAGCAAAAATGTGAGAGACAGACTGACTTGAGCATTCCGATCCACTTGGAGATTGTACTTAAATTATAAATTACTAAACCCATTCTAGGACTGGAACACCTCTCTGGATCCCCACTACCACCTCCCACCCTAGAATTAGCTAAGGTCCCAGTTGCAATTGCAGTCAAAAGATCACTTTGTTATAGGAGTGTTTTCTGCAGACAAGTTCCTACATCAGAGTCTGTTTCTATGGCACCCAGTCTAGGTATTATATACGTATGCAAACATATTTATAATGGAAACTACATACAAAACTTTTCATGTCCGAGCCAGGTGTGGTGGCCCATGCCTGTAATCTCAGCACTCAAGAGGTTAGGCAGGAGGATGGCCACAAGCTCAAGGCTGACCAGGGCTACATAGCGAGTTGAGGCCGTCCTGAACTACATAGTGAGACCCTATCTCAAAACAAAACAAAAACAGAAACAAGAAGTTTCATGTCTAGTAATCATTATGTACTGCAAACATGTACCAATAAAAGTCAAAAAAATAGTGAGTGGAAAATTCCAGAAATAAACAATTAATAGGTATTAAATTATAAAAACAAATCTTTCATGACTAAAAGGATGTGAATGAAAGGAAAAATAGAATTTCTTGAATGGGAAGACTAAATATTATATAAATATCTGTTTCTTAAATTTAAATAATAGATTTAGCAGAATCTTGGTAAAAATCTCAAAAGAGTTTTTAAACAGATGACAAAAGGAAGGAGGGAAAGAAAAATTATAATCAAACAAAACAGAAAACACTGGGGGAAGGTATTAAGGAGTAATAGTAAGGAGGGTGAACAACATCTCTCAACAGTAAAAACCTATAAAAGAACAAAAATAAAATATTGAAGTTGTGACATAATAAATAGATTTCTAAAATACAATAGAAAGATCATAAGTATAACTTAATTTTGATAAGAATTTAGTAGATGATGTAAATACTGTTATATAATGAGGAAGATTTTTCAGTATATGCTGGAAGTAATTTGGGAGGGAAAGATAAAATTTAGGCCCCACTCTTAACACTATATATTAAAATTAACTCCATTTGATTTGAATATTAAATATGTCTAAAACTATTAAGTCTGGAAAGCAGTGTCTTGGTTACTTTTATTGTTGAAGAGACAAAATGCCAGACACCTAAAGTTAAAGGAGGAAAGGTTTATTTTCAGGTTTCAGTCCACAGTCAGCTGGTTCCAAGGCAGGGAGCATGGCCGAGGGGCATCGCAGAGAGAAACAGTCCATGGCAGGGCAGGCAGAAGGCAGAGAACAGCAGCAACAGCAGCCACCCTGCCCTTCTCTTTTACCCCATCCAGCTACATTTTTCCCCATTCATCCCCTTTTGGGGGTGCCACCCAGAACTATGCTAATTCCAGTCAGTGCACTAATTCAGAACCACACATCCTTAATCCCAGGATCACACACCCCAGATCCAGCTAGCTCAGAAAAGCCCCACCTATGGGTGCATGAGGCTTTCAGGGCACATCCAGATATAAGCCATAATAAACAGGATTGACTGTTTATCAGAACATCAGTGAGAATGACTCTATACTTAGAAGCAATTGCATCACCACATAGAAAGGACAGATGTTGCCAGGCATGGTGGCACTTGCCTGTAATCCCATGTACTCAGGAGGGAGAGGCAGGAAAATTGCAAAGTTAAGGTAAGCCTGGGAACTTAATGAGGTTCTGTAACAAAGTAAAAGTTTTAAAAAGAGGGGCTAGGAATATAGCTCAGATCTGTCTGAGTTTAATCCCTAATACCACAAAGAAAAGAACACAAAAGAGAAAAAAAAAAGACTGAAGTACTTTACCTTTTTTTTTTTTTTCCCGTAAGGGGAATGAACCTAAGGACAGTCTACAACTGAGCTATATCCCCAGTCCCTTTTATTTTTTATTCCAAGACAGTGTCTTGCTGAGTAGCCCAGGCGGACTTGAATTTTTGATCTTCCTACTTTAGCTTCTCTCAGTGCTGGGATTACAGGCATGTCCCACCATGCCCAGCTCATCTACATAACATTTCCTAAAACAGAAATTTTATAGGTAAAATCACACCAAAATTAAGGACAATATATTAGAAAATAAATTTACAACGTGTATGACTGGAAAAGACTAACATCAAACAATACACACTGATAAGGATGCAGGAAAAAATAACAGTTCTACATTGCTGCTGGAAATGTAAATTAGTATAGCCATGATAGAAAGCAGTATGCAGTATCTCAAAAACTAAACTAGAACTACCATATCAGCAGGCTATACTACTCCTTGATATTTACCCAACAGAGTTAAAATCAGCATACAATTCACAGTATTGTGGCACAATTCGCAATAATCAAGATACAGAATTAGCCTATGTATATGTCAATAGATAAATGGATTTAAAAAGGTGGCATATACACAATAGAATAATATTAAGCCATAAAAAGAACAAAGTCATGCCATTTGCAGGAAAATGGATGGAATTGGATATTATCATCTTGAATAAGCCAGATTCAGACAGACAAATATCATATGTTTTCCCTAACATGTGGAATCTAGGAGGAAAAAAATTGATGACATGAAAATAGAAGGGAGGCCAAGTATGGTGGTGCATGCCTATAATCACAGCATGCAGGAGGCTGAGGCAAGAGGATTACTGTGCGTTCCAGGCCAGCCTGAACTGCATAGCAAGACTTTGTCTCAAAACAAAACAACAAACAAGCGAAAAAATGAAGGGAGACTATTAGACAAGAGGAACGAGATCAAGGGGAAAAGGGTAGAAGGAGGTATGAGAGGATAATGGGGGTTGGATCCAATCCAAATATTATATGAAAATGCCAAAATGAAATCTAATATTTTATAAAATTAATGTGCACTAATAAAAAATATGTTTATATATATTAGAGCTTGGCGTGGTGGTGCATGACTGTAATCCCAGCACTGTGAGAGGTTGAAGCAGGAGGATCACAAGTTTGAACCCAGCCTGGGTTCAGTCTCCAGTACCAAAAAATAGATTTACAAAAGAATAAATAATAAACACATAAAAACATTCAGTAGTTATCAAAGAGAAAGAGTGAAAGAAGACGTATTATTTCTTTTACTAAATTAACTAAATCAACTTTATTCAATAATTCTTTTACTAAATGAAGTCCCCCAAATTAAAACACAAATTTTCAAATCTAGAGCCAATAATACTGGCACCTATATTTATTATGGGTAGTATTAAAAATTGATGTTACTGATAAGGAAAGTAAGAGTTCTAAAAATGTTCACGCCCTTTAACCTAATAAATCTGTTTTAGGGAATTACTGCTGAGCAGAGCAGAAGCACAAAGACATTGCCAAAATCCATGGTTTGAACACGAGACGCCTCCCTGTATTAGGTCTTCCTGGGCCATGTTCCTATCCTGTTTTGTCCAGTACAGTAGTCCCAGCCACACACATCCATCCATCCTCCACCAGGCAATACACTCCAGAGAGGGACCTGCAGGGTCTCACATCCCAGGACAGTGCCTGCTTCAAGGCTCGATGAATATTTATGTAATAAGTTGATGAACAAATGTCAGATGGTTTTTTCCCAGCTAGATTTTGAGCTTTCTTATCTTAAAGAAAGTCTTGCCTCAAAGTGTGTTTTCTGTGTCTTCCCAGAATCTTGCTGCTTATCTAAAATGATGTACTTTCTACTTCAAGTACAAACTTGCTGACTAAAAAGCCTTTAAAGGTAAGGGTTGTTAGTTTTTATTTTATTTATTGGACATGTTTGCGATATATAACGACTACGTTCACTGTAGGTATTTGGTTTCGTTTGTTTTTTAGATGGGGTCTCCCGTATGTTGGCCCGGGCTGGCCTAAACTCCTGAGCTCAAGCAATTTTCCAAGTACCTGGGATTACAAGTGTACATACGTACACCCGGCTCAGAGGATTTTTAAAACAATCTCACCTAAGAGGAAGTCCAGAAGTGGTACAGTTTGGGGTTGGTGAACGCAGAGGCCTATCAGTGTTCTCGGGGAGCCATGTTTCTTCTGTCTTTTCTCTCTGCCACTCTGGACATGCTGGCTGTTGTCCTCAGTTTCTCTTTCACGTTTGCAGGATGGAGATGGAAACTCAAGTACTACGTCCTTGCACCACAACATCTCAAATCCAAAGTATCTCACTTCCTTTTAAAGATTTAGGGACTTTCCCAGAAGTCCCTTCTGCGGAGTTCTCTCTATTGTACCATTGTCCGGGGGACAGCACATGTTCCTTCCTACTCTAGCCCATTTTAAAGTCTGGCCAGTTGCTGGCCAGAACACAAAATCCCCACAATTGCTGAATGAATCAAGCTCCCAGGCCCACTAAATAGAGACTGCTAAGAGCTAACAGTAAAGCACAACTGGGGGAGTTAGGACTGGGGACCAAGGAGACAAAGTAGTCTCAGAATAAGCCACTAAGGGTTTCTACAAGACGTAAAATCCTTCTCGTCACAAGTGCAGCTCAACTCTCAGGCCTCTTGTTAGCCCTTCTGTGATTATTTTGGCCAGAAGTAGCCACTCCCTCTTGTGAATTTAAAAACTTGAATTCAAGCCAAAAACTTTAGTCATTGCTAATCTCCCTCTTTATATCATAAATCTTAACTCTATCTTATCTCTCGTCTCCTCTATCTTCAGAATATATTACCAATCCGACCCCTCCTCACCCCCTTCTGTCCTGTCACTCTGGACCAAGCCAGCATCATTTCACACGGGCTTATACAGCAGCCGGCTCAGTGGTCTCAGCGGCTCCCCTGACACCCTCAGAGTCTGCCCTCACAGAGCAATCCCCCGCAGATGTAAGTCCGATCACACTCCTGCTCTGCCTAGCCTTCAGTGGCTTCAGAACAGAATCCACAGGCCTTTCCGGGGCCTTCCGGGACCTCTCTGACCTCATCTCCTGCCCACACCCTCTCGCTCACCACCCTCCGGCCACGCTGGCCTACTTGCTCCTCTTCCAACACCAACACTCCCTCCTCATGGCCTCCGCACTCGCGGTTTACCTTGCTTGGAAAATTCTTCCAGACACTCAGATGACTTTATCCTTCTCTTCAGATTTTGACTCAAATGTCACCTTTCAGATAGGTCTTCCCTGATCTCCTATCCAAAAAACAACCTTCTTCAGCCCACCTGTCACTCTACCTGCTTAATTCACTTCAGTATCCTTCAAAACACTTGTCACAAGTGACAAAATACATATACTGTCTTGTTTCACTAGGACATAGGATCTAGGAAGCCAGGGGCTTTATCTGATCTTCACTGGTTTAGTCTCAGGAGTTACTGCAAAACATAGCATGTAATGGGTGCTCAGGATGTATCTGCTAAACAGCTGCATATTCATTCGTGTGGTCGCGCGCTGGCATCTTTGCCTGTGCACACATCCTGTCTCTATCGCAGGAACATAGCTTAGAGACCACAGCTGAGTCGTAGCGAACACTGCAAAGAGGGAGCGCCGGTGTTTGTTGTTGACATCTAGAAGGAAGATACACTGGGGCAGTAACAGCTGTTGTCATCTTACCTAACCGTTCTTGGCAGGAACCTGAGAAACAGAAGTACAGGACAGGACAGCGTATCAGGAAAGAGTATGGAGTTTGGTGTTTTGCCCTAAAAAAGGGACACAGTTATGTCCTCTTGAGAGAGGAGGAAGACATCTCTGATACTGAAAAGAGAACACAGGGCCTCCTTTGCTCCCCCACAATTTCCCCAGAACTGACCTTCCCACATTTGTTTACAATCCAGCAGTTCCTGGCCACTCTTATTAATTGGTGGCAAAGGTCACTACTTAACAGATGCTAAACAGAAGCAGAAGGGCCCAGGTCATGTGGAGTCTTTGCTCAAATTTAGGAAGGAAATTCGGGCTTACTTCAGGTCCAGCCCCTCACAGCCCCCACCTTGGCAACACAGGTGGAGATCCCGAGAGAGGCCCCGAGCCCCAGGAGGTCCCTCTCTGTCTCTCCGTCTCTGTCTCTGTCTCTGTCTCTCTCTGCAGCATTCTCCCACACTTTCTAGTGGCAAGGCCCCTCACCAGGCTCCAGGGAACCGGCCCACTTTCAAATGTCAATAGCATTACACTTGCCAGAGGAGAAAGGGACAAGCGAGGAGACTGAAGACAGTGCTTTAAACAGAAGAAGAAAAAGGTATCATTGACTGTGTGCTAAGCCAAAAGGCCAGTGCCAGGAATAACTGTGAGCATTGTTTGATGCAAGTGTGCACAGAAAAGCCCCAGGTGCAGGAAGAGGCAGGAGCCGAGGTGGTCTGAGGACACACCGCCAGCGCCCTGAGAGCGCGGGCCAGAGGACAGGACTTATTTTAAGCAACCTTAAAAAAACTCGTTTTAGCATTCCGCAGGAAATGAAAAGCAGATGGGTTGGTTTGGAGCTTGTTTACGCATTATCAGCCTCCATGAAGCTTAGTTAGGCAGTTAGGCCTGGAGGAACGGGGTATTTCAGGTAAATACTAGCCTGACAGGATCTCCACTCCGGGAGAGCAAGAGCCCTTCTGAATCAAATCAGATATCTGGCCCTGCAGAAACAGCCCTCTCATTTCCCCTGTTCAGGGAAGTCTGAGGAGAATAAACAGTGATTTGACATATAGTTCTGATCTGCTTGCACCTTCTCCTTTTTACTCATACATGTTTGTAGTACATAGTGATTACATTCATCGTGAGGAGTTCGTACCTGTACAGGATGTATCTCAATTCTTTTTAATCCACTCTCCTCCCAGCTCTCCCTGCATCTCCCTTCTCCTGCATGTATATTTTGGTACATGTTTGCAGTACACAATGATTGCATTCCTGGGAGGGACTTGGTTCATGTACACAAGACATCACAATTTCTTTTTTTTACAAAATTCTCATTCCCCCTCCTCCCTCTATCTTTGATTCCCTTCCCATATGCTAAAGATCTAGCTCACTATTTCCTATTGTCTATCTTTTATTTTGCTCTTCATATTTTGGGTTTCTCATATAAGAGAAACCATGCGATACTTGTGTGTATGATTTATTTCACTGAACATTATGGTCTCAAGGTGTATCCATTTTCCTACAAATGAATTAAGTTTGTCTTTCTCTGTGGCAGAGTAGTACGCCATTGTGTACTTTATCCATTCATTTGTTATGCTATAAACATGGATATGTATGTATTGCTGTAATGTGATGTCTTTAGCTCTTTTAAGAGGACACCTAGAGTGGGAATAGCAAGGACTAATTTTACTTCTTTGAGAAATCTCCATACTGATTTCTATAGTAATTTATATTTCCACTAACGACGGAGAAAGTTTCCTTTTTCCCTCACACCTTCGCCAGCATTTATTATTTGCTTTCTCAATGATGACCATTCTTTCTGGAGTAAGATGAAATCTTGGTCTTGTTTTAATTTGCACTTCTCTAATGGTCAGCGATGTTGAGCATCTTTTCATGTATTTATTGGCCATTCGTACATCTTCTGAGAAGTATCTATTCATTTCAGTTGCCCATTTTTTGTTTGGGTGTTTTGATTTGGGAGGGTCTAATTTTTTTGAGTTCTTTATATATTGCAGATATTAGTCCTTTGAGTAATAGCTGATAAAATTTTTTCCCATTCTACAGTTGTCTCTTCACTCCACTGTTTCCTTTGCTGTGCAGAAGCTTTTTAATTTGATATGATCCCATTTGTTGATCCGTGATAAAAACCCCAAAGAAAATAGGTATAGAAGGACTTTATCTCAATCTGATAAAAGCCATTTATGATAAACCAATAGTTGACATCATATTAAATGCAGAGACATTGAAAGCTTTCCCTCTAAAATCAGGAACAAGATAAAGAGGTACAAAATCACCATTCCTGTTCAATCTATTTTGAGAAATAGTAGCCAGAGCAATCAGGCAAGAGAAAGAAATAAAAGGAATATGTATAGGAAAGGAAGAAGTAAGTCAAATTATCATTATTTGCAGTTGAATGATCCACTATATAGAAGACCAAAAAAATTCCAGCAAAAGACCCCTAGAATTAATAACCAAATTTAATAGCATAGCAACATATGAAGTCAACATACACACATACAAACTAGTGTTTGTGTACACCAATAAAAAACTCAAAAAGAAAGAAATTATAGAAATAATACCTTTTACAATAGCATCAAGAAAAACGAAATACTTAGGAATTAACCTAACCAAGGAAGTGAAAGACTTCTACAATGAAAACTACAGTACTCTGAAAAAGGAGATGGAAGAAGACATCAGAAAATGGAAAGCCATCCCTGTTCCTGGATGGGCAGAACCAATACAGTCAAAATGGCCATACTTCCAAAACCGATATACAAATTTAACATGATCCCAATCCAAATTTCCTGACAGAATAAAGGGAACTATGTTTGCACCCTCTTGGAGGAAGTAAGTAAGGGCCACCACACCTCTCTTACCTTCAAGTCACACCCACCGAGCAGTGAAGTGAAAACAGGGACCTGGACACTGGGACATTGGGCCTAGACAATGGAACTGAGATTTATATACGGCTTTCGGAATTGTTAGGCCCTTTCCCCAGAGTTTGTACCCAGTAGAGCCTGGGTGGGACCAATGGCTACATGCTGAAATCACCTGGATATTAGTTGCTCTGGTGTGAGATTTGGCCATTGTTTAAAGCTCTACAAGGACTAGGGGTGTAGCTCAGTAGTAGAGCACTTGCTTTCCTGCGTAATTCCCTGGGTTCAAGCCCTAGCACCACCAAAAACAAAACAAAGGACTGATAATGAACAGAACCTTTGATCTCGTTCTCTTTCACCTGCCACCATCGTTATATCCACATCTTAATTTCAGCTTGCTGTCACATCTTCAGGGTGGTTTAGGATCATGGGAGACCATGGGATCCAAATTGGACATAAACATAGATTTGAAAGGAAAGATTAAAACATTGCCCTCTGAAACTATCAAAAAAAATCTATGTAAACACAGGCAATTACCCTTTTTGGTAATGTGTCTAGGAAATGCTGCTTGTAAAAACTATTTTGTAAGTTGCTGCTAAGAGGTGCCAAAAGTAATAATCTATAACAATTATCAAGCAGTTATTACACGTTAACTACTTTTTTAGTGTTTTCATTTTAAATTCATTTAATTCTCACAAATTCTCACCTCAGTGGTGTTCCAACTGTTACTACCTCCCATTTAACAAATAAACTAAGGTACTTGGAGAAGAAATTTGTCCAAAACCAAACAATAAGAGGCAGAGTGGGCCTCAAGCTTTGATATGCATCTGAATTACCTGTAGGGTCTGTTCAACATACAAATGGCAGGCTCCATCCTAGAGCAACCAACTCCCTGAAGAGTCAGGTGTTGGCTAAGATGCGAGACCACCATTGGGATTTTTTAAAAGGCTTTGGAATTACATTATCCTAGGTTCAATTCTTTGTCCACCATTCACAACTAGAATCTTTGAGCCTCCTCTCTCTCTGAGCCTCATTTTTTCATCTGTAAACCAATGATCCGTACCTAATTCTAAGGATAGTTCTGAGGATTACGTAGGTCTCAAGCACTTAGCACAAAGACAGGAGCCCCACAACTACAGGGCACCCGTCAGCTCTTCCCTTCCGCCTCCAATGCTACATCCTTCACTGCGACCTCCTTTTCCCCAGTTCTAAGCATGCTTCGTCTCCAGGGAAAAGCGCGGTTGTCACAGCGGGACGGCAAAGAATAGGAAAGCACTCTGCTTCTGAGATCACTGAATACCCAAGACCTAGAGTTGGGAGAAAAGGAATGTTTGAACATTCCAGAACTATTTGATTCAAACGAGGTAGACCCAAATAAGACCAGTCCCCAAGAACTCCTCTCCAGGTCCATGGGGACTACCAACCCGCAGGTTCTGCAGTGGGCCTACCTACACCAGAGGGATGTGCAGGCTCTAGGAAAGGTCTCAGCCCCCTGCCATCTTCCCAGCATGAATCCCTGCAGCACGAGGCCGTCCTAACTGGAGGGTAAAATGTTATCTATTCTGGTCACCAGACGTCTCTAAGCAGGCTAGGCAGAAACACTGAGGGCTATAAAGTTAAGGCCCCAGGGAAGCAACCAACTCCCAGCCCCAGGACCTTCCCGAGGCCGCACTGTCCACAGCTGTAAGATAACAAAGGTCCAGAAGTCACACAGAATGTCTGCAACCTGGAAAGGAATGTCCAGCTCCTCGGGCCCCGATACTCCCCAGTGCCCACAGCCTCAAGAAAAGGAGGAATAAAGAAGTATCTTACCCTGCAAAAGTTTCTTGGGCCAGTTGATTCCCTCACCCCCTTCCTGCCGTAACCCCTGTGTAAGTCCTAAGCCCCTTCGCTCGGACAGCATCTGCATTTGCCTTTCTGTTTCAAAGAAGCTTCCCCTCTTGGCTTTATTCCTAAATAAAGCTCATTGCTGCTGTGCTGAGGTCATGGTCTCCTTTCTCTGGTACAGTATATTGACATAAAACACCAGAAAAGCTGGAGGAACTAAGACTAGAGAAGGCTTGTATCTGCCTCCAATCTAGGGAGGTGCTGGCCCACGATGAGTTCATGCCACGCCACGGTAACATGGGATCGACAGAGCAGAGACAGCAGTGGGGAACAGCGCTCAGTGACAACCTTGTTTCCCGTCACTCCAGGGGAGCGTGCGTAGTGACCGGCTGGCCTCTCCACATACCCTGAGAAGATCAGAAGTTAGCTGAGAGGGAGAGCTGGCAGCCCACAGGAGCCATGTCACGGAGGAACGAGCGTGGACAGCAGCGTAGGGGAGAAGGGGTTTCGCCCTCCCCGCTGAAGCGTCAAATCAGCTGAAATCAACAGACAATAGATTAGCAGGAGGAGAAGGCATGCAAATTGATTAATGTGCGCAGGGGCGTCAGAGAACAGTGATTGTCCAATAATGAGGCGCAGATGCTTATGTGCCTCTCTTCACAGGGGACAGGGAAACCAGGGGTTGTAAACAATTTTGAGGGGCAGTGAGTGATTTTCAGGGGAATTAAAGAGGCCTGAGGAATAACTTGTGACTAAGTCTGCCTAGGTGCTGTGATATCCCTCAGCTTTCCCGCCTGTCTTACAATTTTAAGCTTCTCTTGCTAGTAAGATTTTGGGGGAAGAGGTCTAAGGCAGTTGTATTTTCTTTGGAAAGAGCTTCCTTCTTGTCAGGTAAGGCAGCTTCAGAGAGAGCCCCTCCCTGAGCTTGGGGAGAAAAAAAAGAAGGTTGGAGAGACCTTGAATGTGAGACTCTATCTCCAGCTCAGCATGTCATTTTCTGAGCCCCAACAGCAACGTAGACTGAAGAAAACCAGTGGGCAGGCAGCCGCTTTGGAGAATGACACAAGGCCATGCTGGAAGCCAGTGGGAAGGGATCCCATGACCAAGGACAGAACCAGGACAGGCACCCATCTGGGGAGCCACCAACTCAAAGCACATGGTGCCACATGAGTCCTGTCCCCTCCCACCACAGAGATTCCACCTCAAGAACAGCGAGAGAGAAAGGATGTAAATGAATCTCCTGTGCAATTACTAAACTGATTTTTCTGTGTTACATAGAATGGGCATCTGAAATAAGAATTACATTCCATTTCAGAAAATCAAAGATATATTGGCACATACCTGAAACTATCTTGTAAAATGGATGCCTGCTAATTATTAAAACTCTGAAGCGTCCTAAACCTTCCCAAGATGTGTACCATAGTATGATTCCCTAAAGTACCACAACGATCAATATGAAATTGATTTAATCAGCAGATAGCTCAGAAATGGCATCACATCTACAATGAGGAGATTTGGGTGACTTATTTTTAAAAATTGGAAAACAAGTACTTACAAAAACAAGAGTGGAGCCCAGTGTGGTTGCAGCGCTGCCTGGGGGGGGAAGACACTGTTAGGGAGCTGGAATTGTTACTGCAGGTTCTGGGTGTTGTCCCTGCACCCAGCCACTGAATTCTCATGTTCCGTGGAGGCCCGGATACTCATGAGGCTACCTACTGTGCTTTATTATTAATTTGACATTCATCAAGCAATCACAAGCCCTGGTTTTCCAGACACCTAGAAAGGAGTGGTACAGATACAAGGGCTCTGCCATGTAAACAGGTGTGCCCTGACCTCTAAATCTACAAATATGGTGCTCTGATCTACAAATATTTCTCTGGCATTATCAGGAGAAGCCGCCTATACTATAGAAAAGGTTGCCAAATTTAGCAAATAAAAATACAAATACTGCACGGGACACACTTACACTAATAAATTATTCACTGTTTGTCTAGAGAATCAAATGTAACTGGCCACCCTGGTTTGGTTTTGTTCATTTCTGTGGTGCTGGGATTGAACACAGAGTACTGTACCTGCTAGGCAAGTCCTGTCCCAGTGAGCTACATCCCCACTCTCACCCCGTATTTTTTGGGTCTGCTTGGTCAGCTACAGGCTGCCTGTGCAGGGTGGACTGATGAACAGATGGCCCACATCTGCAAGGCTGAGGGTCAAATCCTGCCCCACAGTCACCTTCACCATCTTCCCTTCTTCACCAACAGAATGCCGCCACTGAGGCCTACTCAAGTAGCCAGCCCAGGGTTAAATTACAGTTAACCCTAATCTCTATCTGTCTGTCTCTCTGTCTCTCTCTCTCATAATAGCCTTGACTCATTCAAATCACTCCATTAATTTTACAAAAAATAAATAATCTCCCTTTTTAAGCTCCCCAGGATTTTACACCGCTAATTCTACTATCAGATTTACAACTTGGACAATAAATGCATAAAATCGAAAGCCACTTCTTGATGATGTCCAAGGCAGCAATCAACATTATCAGTAATATTTATCATGCTGTGAGACTACTTGTTTCCCTGAAGTAGATGGTTAAATATAAATTTTTACTAACTCCCATTAAGGAGGTTTCTGTTCCTTGCCCCGAGCTTTGTCTTCTCCCTGATGTGGGCCACAATCGTAACCCATGTGTGCTTTAGCAGGCGTTGCATGGCGGGACCCTCAGCCTTCAGCTCAGCTTGCAGGAAAACCGGCGATGGATTTCCACAGGGCCACTTCACATGTGCCTGGGGAAAGCCAAGACAGGAGGGCCGCCGCAGGCAAAGGAGAGGTGCAGGTTTGGTCCACAAGTCAGCGAGCAAGGAAAGATCTCTGCTGGCTTTCGCGGCCAGCTCTCCTCCGCAGGGCTAGCGCATCACACCGCGGTGGTATCTTACACTAGACTATGGCGTTCTTTTGTCTTCTAAAGAGGCTTCTGCACATAAAGAGATAATATTGATTCTTTGTCCCCAGACCAGATGGCGTGAAGTTCATGCCACTTGACTCAAGCCATCATCAAGTGCCTCCATTCCAGACATAGAGTGCAATTTTCCCTGAGAAACTAAAGAGTATCCCTGGTGAAGTGTGTGATTTAGGTCATTCCTCTAGAATTCTGGATTTAATTCACTGCTGGTATTTCTGAAGTAGTTTAGGGTGAACATTTGAGACAAATGAGTCATCTTGGTCCTTCTATTTCTTCTATTTCCCATTATTTTCTAACTTAAACATTTCAAGAGTGAGGATTAATATATCCTCCTCTTGGTGGCAATAGGCAAGTCATTCTGCAAAATATATTGGGAAATTAATGGACTGCCATTTGGGGAGAAGTAAACAAAAGTAGATAAAATATATGCCTGTTTATCTACAGACACACAGCATTGGGAGCTGCAGAATGGTTGAATAGTTCTAAGCCAGGCTAGTTACGTTAAAAAAAAAAACAAAAAAAACAGCCGACCACCAATTTGGTTTTTCTCAAGCTGGTCAGAAGCAGAGAGAGGTAAAATGTTAAATTGAGGGTTGATTTAAGGAACTGAGAAGATGTTACACTCATCTCCATGTTCTCCAGTTCGTCGAACGTCCTTGCTTGGGGATGTTGGGAGGAACCCTGCTCCTACTGTGGCTGGGAGATAGATAGAGGTAGGCAGGAATCTTCCTCAGATTAATCACCATAGTTTGGGGAACAGAGAATGCTAGAAGCAGGCAGAGGCCAGGGCCACTGAGATTTTATACAGGTTCTTTCCATAGTGGGCACTTGACCATGGTCACAATAAACTAAGTTATCAACCTCAGTGTATGTCTCCCAGCTATTGCACAAAACCTTTATGAGAAGCATCCAACCTACTTCTGTATAAATGTACTCCTCAGCCATAGAAGACATTTGGATAGCTAATGGTAATACAGCATCCTACAGTTTGTAAAGTGCTCTTAGATACATGATCTTACTTGACACTAGCTTTATCAAGACATACAATTATCATGAGCCACCAAGAAGTAGCAGAGAAATTAAAATTCTCTAAAACATACCTCAGTCAGGGAAACCCATTGTCTTAGTTGCTTTCTTGTTGCTGAGACACAATACACAACGCCCACAGCTTAAAGGAAGAGAGGTTTATTTTTGGCTCCCAGCTTAGTCCATAGTCAGCCTACTCCAAGGCGGCAATGGCACGGCAGAAGGGCACAAGGAAAGAAAGATGCTCACATCGTTGACAGCTAGGAGCAAGGGCAAAGGGGAAGATCTAGGGACAAGAATGCACCCTTCCAGGTCACCACCCCTCAAAGTCACCTGTAAACAGGCCCCACCTTAAGAGCGCATTCAGCTGCTGAACTCATTAGTGGATGAATCCACCGATGGGTATAGCCACCCCCCTGCCATGATCCAGTCCTCTTCCAGAGCCCAGCCTCTGCACACATGAGAGTTTGGGGGAACAGTCTAGATCTAACCACAACACCCACCACCTTGGTCTCACAAAGAATATCAGTTTATTTCGTCACTGAAAAAAAGCAAGTAGCATGATAATTTGTACAGTGTGAATCTACTTGTGCAAAAGAAATATGTGCATAGCTCTATACATGTATATATGTACAAGCTTTTGTTGGGGGGCGGTTTACTGTTGTTGTTGTTGTTTTGCAGTGCTGGAGACCAAATCCAGGGCCTCATGCGTGATAGACAAGTGCTCTACTAATAAGCCACACTCTCAATTCTCCCAGCTTTGTCTATCAACACTCATACCAATGTACAGACAGACCCATAGGTACATATATTCAAATATATACAATTTTAGAATGAATATTTTCTTTCTTTTCTCCTGTTCCTCCTCTTCTTTTTCTTCAGTACTGGGGATTGAACCTAGGGCCTTTGCACTGAGCTATATCCCTAGCCCCTTTTTTAAATTTTTTTATTTTGAGACAGGGTCTTGCTAAATCGCTAAATTACCTAAGCTGGGCTCAAGCTTGTGATCTTCCTGCCTCAGCTTCCCAGAGTAGTGGAATGACAAGTGTGCACCACAATGCCTACTTTTATTTTTTCATTTTAGATGCTGGGATGGAACCCAAGGCCTCATGCTAAGCACACACTCTCCAATGAACTACACCCCTACCCCCAAATGTTATTTTTTATTATTTGTTTTACATACAATACTACTAAATATTTTATAATGAAAACGTGGTTATAAGGCATAATTAAGAAAACTGTTCATGCTTTTGCCCACCTTGCTTTGAGGAAGAGCAGTTGTTACTGTGTTGTCACAGGGCTCCATACAAAGCCTGTGCTGCTAAAGGGCGACATGAATGCTGCATTGTTCAAGAAGGAAATCTTTTGCTCCTGAGAACAACTCAAACTCATCCATGAATGGCCCTGTCTGTCTGAGTCAGAGGACCAAAAGAATAAGACGGCACATACCCTGTGTCTGGCCACCTAATCTTCTAGTCGTGGGCTTGCACAAGTCAGAGTAAAACAGAAATCACGCCAAGTCCTGTGCCAACTACTGGGGAGGTCATGGGGGGTGAGAAAGGGGAATTGGGATCAGGTCTTTCTGAGTTCCGAATCTCGGCATTGCTTACTCTGTGTTCACAGGCGCGATCTTAAGAGCTCTCTGTCAAATGCACCAACAATACTCACAGCACAGGGTTGTTTGATATATACATCCCAAGCGACGGTCCACAGAAACGACACTAAATTGTCAGTGATTACAGCCAGACAGCACACCAGGTAACCAATTAGACTTGCCAGTAACCCACACGCCCCACAGCACATCCAATTTCTGCCTCTTTTTGTACCTGGTAGGCTCACTCCCTGGCGCTCGTGAGTATTAATAAATTGGGCCTGTTCTATTTGCCAGGAAATAATATTGTTTGTCAGTTCTTCTATGAATAAACCAACACAGAAGAGGTTGTGGTTCTGCAAACAAACCCTACATCCCTCTAAAATGAAGGATGCTTTGAGAAACTAGCAGAAGGGGAAGAGACTCCTGTGAGCCCTTCCTTTCTTTTTATAATTTACTCCTAACTAAAAGTCCTTCATCCCTACTTTGCCTTTGTACTTCCAAAGGCCAAGAGTACCACATCTAGAGAAGTGGAGCCTGACAAACTCGTCGGGACTTTCTAACTACTGGGGAATTTCCTTAGAAAAAACAGAAACTCTGTGTGTGTGTGTGTGTGTGTGTGTGTGTGTGTGTGTGTGTGTGTTTTCTGGTGCTGGGGATGGAACCTGGGGTGCTCTACCATTGACCTACATCCCCAACATTTTTTATTTTTCATTTTTATTCACAGAGTTTTGCTAAGCTGCCTACCCCGGCCTTGAACTTGGGATCTTCCTGCCTCAGCCTCCCAGGTGGCTGGGATTACAGGTGCACACTACTGTACTCAGCTGAAAAAAGAGGTTTTCCATGCAAAGAGATTCAACTTGCCAGCTGTTCTGCAGCCTCTTTTGTCCTCAGTTTCCTCCTCTGTAAAAGAAAGATCTGCAGATTACTAATTTTCTTTAAGTCCTACCATATTTTATGTAAGATCTTCCCTTTCAGATCCTCCTATCGCAGCACCATATTTCATGCAGCCAATGCCTCTTATTTGGGGCACTGCAGTTGCTTCCAGGCTTGCTCCTCCCAAACCACACTCGCATAACTTGCAAATGACCTTCCTAAGCTGCAGATCCATCTCAGATGTTTCCCTCCCCACAAGCACCCCCACATCTGCCTCGCAACCCTCCCTTCATAGTTTAGCTCAAATGCACCTTAACCCAAAAGGCAATTAGCTGACTCTTCCTGTAAGCCCCAGCGGGACCGGTGAAATAAGCTCCTGTAGCACCTAGCAGACAGTATCCTAATAGTTGGTTTCTAAAGAGAGGCTGCCTTCCTACTCTGGCAAATGATTCAGTGTCGAGGGCATCAGTGGTGCCGGTGAAACTAGAAAAAGGGCCATTTCTGTGGCCCCCTCTTCTCCCTGGGTCCCCAGGAAGGCAGGGTCATTTGGGGTCATCTGGATATGCCAGAGGGAGGAGCTGCTTGTTGCTCCTCCTTTCCATAGGTTAACTTGAGAGGGACTTTTCTGGGGGCAATAAACACTTGGGGGTTCAGGTACTAGGCAACGTGCGCTTAGGAGCTTCCGCTGCTCAGGGAAGTGCTGTGAAATGTGCAGCTAGAGGCCATCGGGTCTCCTAGTCCGGTAGGCAGTTGAGCTTAGGTACAGCCAGCGCTTCCTCCTGGGGTTTGACCCCCAGGTAACCCGGAAAAAGAGCTCCTGGGACCATCCATCAGACAATCCCATCTGCCACGTTACACAATCTACATACACCCTCCAAACCTAGCTAAATACCTAGTAATAAAAGGCACTCAAATAATAACAGATACCACCCATCGCCTTATTTGCTTGTTTATTTATTTATTGCTGTTGTCATTGCGCTTGTTTGAAATGGAGTCTTGTTATGTTGCCCAGATAGGTCTCAAGTGATCCTCCTGCCTCAGCCTCCTGAGTAGCTAGGACAAGTATTCAGGCTTGACACCATTTACTGAGTGTGTACAGCATGCAAATAACGTGGCATATTTGTCACTAGTTCTCACAATGACTATGCAATATAGGTACTGGTGTTGGGTATTTTGTCTCAGCAATTCAAAAAGTAACCAAGACACTCAAAATAAGTAGAAAGGGGTGGGGATGTAGCTCAGTGATAGAGCACAGGGTTCAATTCCCAACGATGGAAGAAAAGGAAAAAAGGTGAATTAGAAGCCTGAACTACAAGGAGCAGAAGACAGAGGAAGAGAGCAGAAGGGCCTTGGCAGTGTCCTTGGGAACAGAATGCTCCAAGGTCAGTCAAGCATAGGTACCTTTTGACTCAGCAAGATACCCAGCAACAACCAAAAACATGATGATTCTGGCAGGGGAAGTAGTTCTATTCCCCGGGGACTCCTACGCCCTGACACTCACCACCCTCCTCCTCATCAAAAGCGTTTACTAAACAGCCTAATTATTAAACAAGGCAGGTGGAAGAGAGAGGTGGGAATTGGAGGGCTGAATCAAGCTTTTTAGAAAGCCAGAAAAATGACTCAGGGTGTATAACACCTCATTTGGAGAACAAAGTGAATGTTCCTGATCCAGCCAGGTGCATTGTTAAACCTGTAGGGGAGAGATAGGAAAACAGACCATTTTTTTTTCTCTTGCAGTCACAAATACCGTGAGCTCAGAACTGATCTGCCAAGCTTCTAGAATAAGTCCCAGGGGTTTATTCTCCCAATGAGGCCAGAGAACAGACAGAGTCACAAGCAGGAATAATATCTGTTCAAGTCAATACTTAGAATATTCTGTATGTGAAGACATTTTATTGGCAAATCAAATAAAGTCCTCGTGTTAAAAAAAAAAAAAATGTGCTGTCCTTAGTTTTAAATCCAAGGATGGAGCCCAGGGTCTGACACGGAGTAGATATTCAGAGATGCTCGCTAGAATAAAAGTGAAGGCAGGATCTGAGTCTTGTGCCATTATGCATTCTCCTCAGAGTGAGGGAACAAATGAGCATGGGGATTAATGTATGAGAAATGCAGCTTCAGATGTGCCCAGGAAGGGAAGTATGCGCCTTTGCAAGCAGTGATATTGTTTCCCTAATGGTTTAGAAATATGTGTTCCCTTCTTCATTTTCCTATACGATTCCAGAGATTTTGGACCAGGGATACAACTCTGTGGTAGAGCACTTGCCTAACGTGCACCAGCTCCTGGGTTTGATCTCCAGTACTGCAAAGAAAAAGAAAAGAAAATGTGGTTTTTTTATACAATGGAGTACTACTCGGCCATAAAGAATGATAAGCTTGAGATATTCCTAGGTAAATGGGCACATCTTGAGACCATACTCCTAAGTGAAATAAATCGGACACACATGTTTAAATACCGCATAGTTTCTCTGGTGTGAGAAACTGAGGTGTAAATAAAGACTAAAATGTATTATATTGGGAAGGAGAAGAAAATGTCCAAATGGGAAAGGGAACAAGGGAGGGGGAAAGGAACAGAGTGACAAGAGAAATAAGAAATGAAAGGAAATAATGGAAACAAAGCTTTTGTAAATAGGGAGGGAAGAGGGGGTGAGGGGAGGGAATGTGAAAAAAAGCAGCAACAAGATATATCATGTACAGGTACAAATTCCCTATGATGAATGTTATCAATATGTACATCGAAAATGTACCATTAAAATAAAATTTAAAAAAAAGAAAAGATGAGCTTTGGCTAAACTAATTGATTTTTAAAAGGAAAACATTCCTCTGGTTTTTCTTCATCCTTATGAAGAGCCAGACAGTCCGAACTTTTAGAGCTGTCCAGATATTTTCTGTTTCCATCAGGGCACAGGCTCCTGAGATGTCCCTGGAGCTGGTCTAATTTTCATCCAGCTTTCCTGGCCCTCTTCCTTCTCTCTCCTCTCCTCTTTGTTCTTTGTCTTGAGCAGTTGAGTTTGGACTCCTTTTGCTCAGCAGCTGCCTCCCTCTGCTAATCCAGCAAATCTCATCTCTCTCAATTTCATAGAAGTACATCTGCAGGGCTGGGGTGCAGCTCCAGGGCGGGGGGCTTGCCCAGCCTGAACAGGGCCCTGGGCTGGATCCGCAGCATTGGAGGCAGGGCTGGGGGCACATCTGGTGCAGGTGGGTGACCAAGAAAATACACGCGTGTGTGTGAGGTGGTTGTGAGGAAAGGTGGGAGTCTTACATCCCAAGAGTCCTGAGTGGGGGGACAGGGTGGAGGCCCCGGGCTTTCTTTCCCACTGAGACAGGTGCCTGTCACTGAAGGGGCTTCATCTGGGAGCAAGGCGCACTCCCATGTATCTGCTCCCCTCACAAAAGCGCACAAGCTGCCTACTTCTCAGCTGAGACACTGAAAGTCGGAAGTTAGGAGGCTTCCTGACCACCCTCCAGGCTGAGCTGGCCGCTTCTCCCGACGCTTCTCTCATGGGACCGCTGTCTTGGTTTTTATCAGATTGTGAGATATTTACTGATATCTTTTGTACTCAATTTCCTGTGCACTGACTGACTGTCTTTCCTCTTTATACCTCTCAAGGTCAGAGCTTTCCATAAGTACTTGCTGACCGGATGACTTGCCCAAGATCACCCAGGGCACGTGTAGCAGGGCCGGGACAAGAACCAGGACACTTTCTCTCAGGCTCCATTTCCCTATTGCCCCACTTTTCTGGAAGGAAGTGGGCTGTGGACCTACAAAGATGCCAGTCAAGCACGTGGCAGGTTTACGAACTATGCCCAGAGTTTTTTTAAAAGCGTTCCCACTCCCTTCTGGGCTGGGAGTGTGGCTCAGGGGCTGAGTTTGTGCCGAGCAGCGCATGAGGCTCTGGGCTTGACCCCGGTGCGTGCGCGCACACACACACACAAACACACACACAAAGACAAAACCCAATGTTTTCTTCTTCTCTCTTGTTGTTGTCAGGAGTGCTAGGCTGGTACTCAGAGCCGAGCTGAGCTGGAGTCACGACTATAACCGCGACCCTAAAGTAGCTGAGCCGATCACCTCTTCACAGCGGGCCTCTGCCTAGCAATCTGAAGGTACAAATGTCCAGGACGGCTCGATGCCCCTCTCCTACCCTCCTGGTATGTAAGAGCAAACACTGTGAAGAAATTTGGGGAATTCTCAGCTGAGTGGAAAAGTTGCCATCCTTTCTATCTATCTGTTCAGGATACATATGAAAACAGCCTGTATTTTTTTAACTTTTTTTTTTTTTTTTTTTTTTTTTGAGACAGGGTCTTGCTATGTACTTCAGGCTGGTCTTGAACTTGCTATATAGCCCAGGCTGGCCTGCAACTTGTGGCAATCCTCCTGCCTCAGCCTCCCAAGTGCTAGGATTACAGGGGTGCACTGTCACACCTGCCTCTTTTTTTCTTTTGTTTTTGTGGTGCTGGTGATCATACAGGGAGGCTTGCACATGCTACATGATGTACCACTAAGTTATATCCCAGCCCTCTACTTCTAACTCTTTAAAGCATTCACATACATATTCTGAAGCTCTGTGTTTCCCTCATTTTAATTGGAACAATTTCTAGAAACCTCCAAAAAGCATAGACATTCATCTTCAGGAATTTTGGGAATGGCGTGGATACTGCAAGGGACAAAATCACCACCATTGCCAAAACGTGTAAAGATGACTCTCAGATCAGGTCTTCCTATGTAGTTCAGGCTGGCCTTGAACTCACCATGTAGCCCAGGCTGGCCTCAAACTCACTGCAATCCTCCTGCCTCAGCCTCCAGAGTGCTGGAATTATAGGCAAGTGCCACCCAGCCCAGTTTGCAAAGTATTTCCTGGCTATTTTTGCAAGTATCTAAAATGAAGCCAGCCCCATAGAAAGCACCTGATAAAAATGTGCTGCCTGAGTAAGTAACAAGTGTACTTTTTCTTTTCTTTTCTTTTCTTTTTGTACTGGTGATTAAACCCAGAGTTTCGGCTCTGCCACTGAGCTATACCCCCATCTTTTTTTTTTTCTTTTTTTCAGGGCAGTGCTAAAGACTGAGCCCAGGGCTTCTTTCATGTTGGGCAAGTGTCCTACTGCTGAGCTACATCCCCAGTCCATTTAAGCATTTTTATTTATTTTTTTCTCTCTTTTAATTTAAAACAATACTCTTTAGGCTTGCTGTAAAAGCTAAACAAAACTCAGAAACATAAAAAAATAAAAATCTACCTTCTCCATCACCCTATCCTCTTCAGAGGTAACCACTGGGGACAATTCTATGTACAGTTGTGTTACAAATGTGGAGGCAACTGATAAATACTCATTTGCTCCTTGTTTCGTCTTGTGCTTTTTAATGGCCTCTGTGTATCTGTTAGCATGGATGGCGACACTGTCGCTCTGCCATGTCCCGGGGAACCCCTGTCCTCTCATACACGGCAGTGTGACTTCTGCTGGTCGATACCTTCAGGGTTAGGGTGTCTCTGGGAGACAGCCATTAACTAATGACTCCAAAATGGAGAGGTATAAACTGGGTGAATTGGCAGGTCCCTGTAATCCCAGATACTCAGGAGGCTGAGCCAGGAGGATCACAAATTTGAGCCCAACCTGGGCAATTTAGGAAGACCCTGTCTCAAAATAAACTTAAAAATGGGGGTTTGGGGCTGAGGATCTATCCCTCTTATACCTAGGAGTTTTGTTCCTTTTTTTTTTTTTTTTTTTTTTTTTTTTGAGACAGAGTTTTGCTATATAGTTCAGGCTGGCTTTAAATCATGATCTTCCTGACTCAGCCTCCCAAGTGCTGTGATCACAGGCACACACCACCATACCCAGCAGATTTTGTCACCTTTAATAAGACCTTTAGACACACAAGCCATATTTCTATCTAAGGGAAGATTACCAAGTGCTCTCTATATCTTAGAAAAATTCAGGAGTATAAATACCTTCTCTCTCAAGCCCTTGGGCTAGGATGATTTGAAGGCATGTGTTTTGAGCTGTTTTCAATTTCCCTGAACGATTAAACTAGTTGTTCTATTTACAGCTTAATCACAAGCTCTTTATTGGCTGTCAACTCTTTCCTGTGTCACTTCCCCATTTACCCACTTATTTCTCCCACCATACACCTTGCACCCAGTCCTAGTCACAAGATCTGTTTTGGGGAGAACATAAACTAAGACAGCGCGGACACCCTCTAGTCTGTTTCATTATTTTCTTACTAATGGCCAATTAGGTTGCATGTGCAGTCTTTTTTTAGCGCCGGCCACTGAACCCAGGGCCTCATGCGTGCTAAGTCCGTATTCTACCGCCAAGCTGCGCCCCCAGACCCGTGACTTTTGATAGAAATAAGACTGCAATAAAATCTTTATCCATGTGGTTTAAACGGCCTGCGCATAGTCCTGAATTATAAATGGGAGGTCAAAGGAAACTCATATTAGGAGTTTAGGACATATCGCCAAACTGGCTCCCCAGGTGGCCTTACTAATCACACGCTAACCAACGGTTTATTGGAGTGTACTTTAACCCCGTCTCTTGCCAACACTACATATCACAAGCATTTTCATTTTTTTCTGATTGGTTAGACAAAAGTGCATGTATTCTATAGGCTTGTTGTATCACATTCTAATTTGCATTTCTTCAATGAATTAGGATAAACCTTGCAGCACTTCAGGTGGTTATCAGTTGATGGGAAGAAAGTGCACATACATACCCCAAATCCAGAAAAAAATCAGGCCCAGATTTAATTAGCTGACAGTATAAAGTCTTATCAGCAAAGGTAAGTATCTCCATGCAGCCTTCCTGCTTACCAAGCCTCAGCGTGCACACGGGGAAAAGTCCATGTCTTGCTATGTTTTAACCTTACTATACTTCAGGCTGGTTGTCTCTTTTTTTTCATTTTTGTTTTTTAAGAAAAGGGCTTGCTATGTAGACCAGGATGGACTTGAACTCAAGCTCCTTCTGTTTCAGCCTCCCAAGAGCTGTGATTACAGGTGTGCACACCATAACCAGCAGGTGTTTTACCCTTTCATAAGACCTTTATACATACAAGCTGTATCTCTGTCTAAGATTAGTGACCTAACGCTCTCTGGGTTCTTGAAACAAACTTAACTAGGCCAGGTGTCACCAAGCAATAGCTCTGCCTGCACATTTGCAGTTTTCTGGAAAGTCTGTTTCCCTGAAAAGTATCTCTCTGTTATGAGTTTAAACTGGATAGTTCTGAGGTTGAGTGTAGTCTGAAAATCACAAGTGAAATCTATTCTCCTAAAACCATCTGTTCATATGCTCGATGAAAATTTGTTATTTTGTTTGTTTGTTTGAGACAAGGTCTTACTGTGTAGTTCAAGGCTGGCCTTGAATGCACAATGATCCTCCTGCCTCAGCCTCCTGACCCCTGAACTTAGCACCACCCTTCCCAGTTTGAAATTTTGTATTTTTCATGTGTTTGGCCAGTATATATACAGTATTTTGTCTACTTGTCTATTGAATTATCTTTGTTTTTTTATTAGTTGAAACGTTTTACACATTGCATGTTTATTGGTTTTGTTTGTTTGTTTTGAGGCAAGGTCTCACTACATACTTTAGGCTGGCCTTGAACTTGCTATGTAGTCCAGGTTCCAACTAAAGATCCTCCTGCTTCAGCCTCCCAAGGTTTGGATTGCAGGTTTCTGCCACCATGCCCAGTCCTACAGTGTGGATATTAACACTTTGCTTGTTATATATGGTGCCAGCATTCTTTCAATCTCTTGCTTGTCACCGGCCTTTGTCATTCCTATTCACAAGACAAAAATAATATTTTATTTTTTTCTCCCCTCCCCGCTTTTTGGGCAGTGTTGGGGAGTTGAACCCAGGACCTCACATATCCTAGGCAAGCATCTACCATTGAGCTACATCCCCAGGCTACTTAAAAAAAAAATTATATCTTTAATCCATCCAGAATTTATTTGTGTGGATAGTGTGAAAAAGAAATCAACCCAGGGAGACTGACCATGTCTGCTGCTGCTATAAGAGAGAAGAGAGTTATTTTTCCTGTTTCATTTCCCAAACGGTTACTGCTCATGTACAGACTATGTGCACACTCTGGGGTGCCAATTTCATCATCCCTCACTGTCATCTCAGCAGACCACATCTGTGTGTTGAAGGCAGACCCTCCCAGTCTGGTCAACATGCCAGCTGTGCGGCCACTGAACAACTATCTCTCTTGGCCTTTGTTTCCTCATCTGTCAAATGGGGAAGTTGGACCAAACACCACGGTTTATTCCTGAATTAATAATGCTCAGGTTTTAAATAACTTTATACTTTCCGGCCAAAAGGTAGTTCAATTTCAAAAGGAAGAAAACCGAATCCTGTATCTCTAGTTGCTAAAGGGCATTGAACGTCTTTACGCTGGAAAGTGATACCAAGGACGTGAAGATTGGCACTCCTTGCTCTTGGCTTCTGTACCTGAGCTGTGTCTAGCCAGGTCTAGTGTCTCCAGGAATAGTACGCTTGCAACACAGAGCTATGAGGGGGGACGGCCGCCATCCAGCACTCACCTGATGGCTTTCTGTGAAAAATGGGCTTCTTCCCACAGAAAGGGTCAAGGGGTGCAGCAATGGTCTCCTGCTCCAGGAAACTCCTTTCCTAATGACCTGGCCTCAGAGAGTTTGCCAGGCTGCGCTATGAGTCAGACCTTGACTAAGGAGTCCAGCAGTGTATGAGCCCATATTCCCGTATCGGCCCATATGCCTGGTGCTGTCTTCTAAGTGGTCTCAACTGCATAGTCCGAGAGAAAATTGACTACCCCCAAAAATCACAAGGATTCATCGGCCGCCTGATAATCTACAGTTCCTACCAAACTTCTGGGTCAGTCTTGATTTGTGTTATATTTTCATCACTTACTTTAAATATTTCAGCATAGTGTGGTCTATGCCCTAGGAGACATCTACACCCTAGGAACTGTTCATTAACCCCTGGAGTGCCCTAAAAGGCACAGACTCTTCAGAGTAATAGACGCTGAAAGACTCTAAGCAGAACTCTAGGTAAAAAAGATTTAACCAAAGAGGGATACCACCATGACTTCAACTATCTTTGTTTCATATTCGCCCCAGCGGGTTTATTCATTAGCATAGTACATTTAGATATTAGTGTTCACTGGTACAGTGAGTTGTGTTCAAGACAAGTGCTCTGGCCGGAAATCCTGTGTAAGAACCCTCTCCTTTGGCTGAACACTCCGCCAGCCCACACACTTCAGGATGGCCTAAGCCACAGAGCCGGGATTCAGGCAGGACCAGTGTAAGCCACCTGCAAATAACTCTGTCACCTGACCCCAACTACAAGTTTGTTTTAATCTTGCCAGGTTCTAGTAGCAAGTCTAATTTGGAAGCAGTCACAAGCATAAACAATATTTCAAAATAATACCAACAGTAAAATGATGAGAAATATCTATGATTTCTATTGGTGACAAAGTCACAAGTTCTGCTGCTCCTGCTGCACTTTATTGCGTACATCATTACTGAAGCCAATGGTAAATTGCATTCAGAGGTCAGTAAATTCTTTTTCATCCAAGGACATAGAATCTATAAATTTTATTCACTGACCTCTTGAGATGACTACCTGAGCATCGCACAGTGAATGTCTGACTCTAAAGGAGCCGTTCAAAAATCCTCCCTGGGGCTGGGGATTTAGCTCAGTGATTAGAGTGCTTGCCTTGCAAGCACAAGGCCCTGAGTTCGATCCCCGGCACCACCAAAAAAAAAAAAAAAAAAAAAAAAAAAAAAAAAACAAAAA
>PVJO010014109.1:0-49442 GCA_004026905.1 Hystrix cristata
CCTTCCCCACTCTGCACCCGAACAGGAGTCCAGCCCTTCTCTCTCGGGACACGCGCAGCCCAGGGCAGCACCCTGCGGGCTGGTGCGTCGCTCACTCTGCCGGGGCTTCTCCAGCGAGGCCTGCTGTGGAGCGCTAAGGGTCTCGGCAGCCTCCAGGCCGCTGGCCGGGCGCGCGAAGGCGCGGGTGGGTGCGGGCACCTGGGAGCGTTAACGGCCCTCGCGGCAGGGTCTGCGTGTGTGCGTGGAGGGGGGGGAGGGGGGCGACGGCCCACAATCCCTCGCGAGAGCGGGAAAGCGGGCAGGAAGAGGGACGGCTGGCGAGAAGAGTCAAGAGTGTGGAACCCGAGTGGGCGCGGTGGCGCAGGTCTGCAATCCCAGCACTGGCGGGGCGAGGGGTGAGGCAGGATGGCAAATTCGAGGCCAGCCTGGATTATATACCGAGTTTGAGGTCAGCCGGAGCTACGTAGGGAGTTTGAGGTCAGCCTAGGGTACATAGTGAGTTAGAGGTCAATTTGGCCAAATTAGTGAGATCTTGTCTCAAAAAGAGGAGAAACACACACACACACACACACACACACACACACACACACACGTAACTGGCCAGCTTTCCTTTGCACCCCCACAGTGCCCTTTCAGGAAGACGAGTTCTAACAGTGACTCTCAGGCTCCCACCCAACTGGCCAGCACAGAGACAAAAAAAAGGAAATGTGGTGTAGGGCTCTTGGGCCTGGCTGTCTGTTCTGTGGTCTCCATCTATCTTTTTACTCTCTGGATGTACTTTTTTCTTTCTACCCTTGGGAGAACACAGAATCTCGTCTGACTGTACAGTTTTTTCGCCTTACCCTTATGAAAACTCAGGGTTTTACACCTAGCTATATCCCCAGCCCTTTTTGAGACAGAGCCTCGGATTATTCATCCTTCTCAACCTCCCGAATAACTGGGATTACAGGTATATTCCCCCACATCTGGCAGGACGCACATGACATTCGATGGACAAATCCCAGATAGGATTTGAAGGAATCACAAGGGAACCAGCGCCGAAGTGTGACAACGTGCACGCTTCCACATTGGCCAAGCCCGCGGAGAGGAGGGTGGGCGGGGGGCAGGGGCGCCGGCGGGCTCGCGCCCCGCCCTCACCGCCGTACGTCTGACGTCACAGCGCGCGGGCCTGAAGCGTTCGACCAGCCGAGTTTTAATGGCTCTGGGTCTGCGCCACTGCGTACGTAGGCGTCGGGTTTGAAATGCAGCGGGATTTGGTGAGTTTCCCGCTATCTCCAGCGGTGCGGGTGAAGCTGGTGTCTGCAGGTTTCCAGAGTGCTGAGGAACTCCTAGAGGCGAAACCTTCCGAACTCAGCAAAGGTAACGACTCGCGACGGCAAGCGGAGGCGCGTTTTCCCGCCTGCAGGCTAGAGTCTATCTCCAGCAGGCTGCTGGTGCTGCCTACGGCCGCGTTAACAACGGGAAACGGGTGTTGACTACTATTAAAAGTTGTCTGGCCGGGTGGAGCAGTGCACGCCTGTAATCCCAGTTAGTAGGAAACCGAATCAGGAGGATGACTAACTCAAGGCTATCCTGAGCAATTTAGCGAGACACTGTCTCCAGAAAAAAGAGGAGAAAAAATTGTAAAACATTTACAGCTGCTTTCTCTGTCCCATGCCTGCTGAATGCTTTCAGAATCGTCTGGTGTACGCTCAAAAGAACCTTTTTCTTGATTTATGTCCCGTATAGATGAGTGAACCCCTCTGCTTGAGGTTATGTAACTTTTCATGGAAATGGTTAGGATCTAGTGGTGCTAGAATTGGGAACCAGATTGTCTATTTTTCCATGCAAAATAGATCCAAAGCAGTGAGGATTAGATTCCAGAAATGAAGAATTAGAGACACTAAAAAAGGGAGAATATGACTTTAAACCTGATGTAAACAGTAGCAAGACCCCGCCCCCCTTCTTAACAGGGGTTGAAGCTAAGGGCCCTTTACCACTGAGCCACATCCTCAGCCCCACTTTATTTATTTTGAGACAGAGTCTTTGTAAGTTGTCCCGCTGGCCTCAAACTTTCGATGATGCTTCTTTGGCCTCCAGAGTAGTTGCACACCTCTTTTCTTGTGTGATTCACTGAAAAGCCCCAAACCCCATTTTCCAGACCACTGAAGATTATTTGTTGGTGGAACCATTATATCCTGAGTTACACAAAAATGATACTAGCTGTGGTCACTCTCATTGTGCACGCAACACTCTAGTATACCCAGAACTGTGCTATTCATTAAAGAAGATAGGTATTTTAGGGATATTTTTTTTCTTTAAGAAAGCCAATTTGTTTTTTCTTTTCCTTTCTTTTTTTTTTTTTTTGGTGCTGGGGATCAAACTCAGGGCCTTGTGCTTGTTAGGCAAGCACTCTAAACACTGAGCTAAATCCCCAGCCCCCAGGATTTTTTTTTCTTTTACAGTGCTAGAGTGGAACCAAGGGCTTCATACATGCTAGGTTAGAGGACTATCACTGAACTATGTCCTTAGTATCATTTGGTTATCTAAAAATGAATAAAGACAAACGATTATTGGTTTTTTGTGTTTTTTTTTTTTTTTTTTTTTTTCTTTTTGACACAGGGTCTGCTATGTAGTTCAGGCTGTCCTTGAACTCACTGTGTAGCCCAGGCTGGCCTTGAACTCATAGTGACCCTCCTGCCTCAGCCTCCTGAGTGCTGGGATTACAGGTGTAGACCCCCCCTGTGCCTGGCTGACAAACATTATTGCGCTAGACTTTTAGATTTCTAAAGTCAATGTTGTTTCTTATTTTAATTTCAGAAGCTGGGATATCTAAAGAGGAAGCCTTAGAAACTCTGCAAATTATAAGAAGAGAATACCTCACAAATAAACCGAGAAATGATAGTACATCTGATACTTCATGCAGGAAGTGTACAGCCTTGGACCTTCTTGAGCAGGAGCATACCCAAGGCTTCATAGTTACCTTCTGTTCAGCGCTAGATAATATTCTTGGAGGTGGCATACCCTTAATGAAAACAACAGAAATTTGTGGTGCACCAGGTGTTGGAAAAACACAATTATGGTAAAATGAGATGTTCCTGTCTTGAGGGTGGGCTTAATAGCATTTTATATTAGTAACATTGTGCTGTGGGTTTATAGTCAAGAGAGCAAAAAAAAGGTTTATATGGCTCTTAGTTGTATGCATATGTGTGTCAAACAAAAACCAGCTTCTTAACAGATATGTTTGTTTTGCAGTGTTCTGCTGTGGTCACTAGGGTAAACAGGCAGTCTTACATTTTATTAATTCAAACATTTGAAAGATTTATGCATGGTAAGAAAGGGTTCCATTTCCAGAAGCCTAAAAAACACAAAGTTCTTTATCTTGTTTTCTGGATACACCATTCCCTCTAATCCCAGCATTAGTTCACATACATCTGGAGGCACAGACTGTTGTCTTAGATAGTATATTTGCATTTGTATGTACTTTTTGGAGGTACCTCATTGGTCACTGGTTGTTATCTGGAGTTTAAAAAAACACTACCTTAGGTAATGGTGATAATCATTTAGTCATTTGACATTTCTTGACAGTATGCAACTGGCAGTAGATGTGCAGATACCAGAATGTTTCGGAGGAGTGGCAGGTGAAGCCATTTTCATTGATACAGAAGGAAGTTTTATGGTTGACAGAGTGGTAGACCTTGCTACTGCCTGTGTTCAGCACCTTCAGCTTATAGCCGGAGCATGCATGGAAGAGGGTAAGTTAACGAATTATTCTCTTTTTTTCCCATATAACAGGTAATTTGCATTTGTGCCCATCTTATATCTCAGCAAGAGACTATTTGTGAGACTTAGTGACTTATCAGTGCATTAGGGTTAAGTTCTCATACTTCTGTTATAAAATGAGAAATGCCACAGCCTGAACTGGGCTATTCTTTTGTGGTCTTCATTTCTTATGGCAGTACCTTTGGGGCAAAACCTTTGTTTATATTTCAGTGTGTGACTTCAAATAACCATATTCCGAGTTGCTAATGTGTGCACTTAGTATAAGTCAATGTTGATAAATGCATCCAGTGTATATTGACTTCCCATACTATGTTTTCCAAAACGAAAGATAGCTTTCAGAACCACATGTAGAAATGTTTGGAATTTTAAGCTGATTGACATTTCAGGACTTTGAATAGTGTGTAATTTACTTCATAGCTTCGTTGATTCCATCATTAAGGAGTTAGGGAAGTTTGTTTTTGGTGCTTGATATGTAGAGATATACTGATTATAAAACATTAAAAAGATATTTTTTTTTTTTTGGTCCATAACTAGGAATCGAGCTCTGCCACTGAGCTGCATCAACCCTATTTTTCATTTTTTAAATTTGGAGACGTGACCTCGTGAAATTGCTGAGTGCTCGGGCTGTCTTGAACTTAGCGATCCTTCTGCCTCAGCCTGTCAGAGTGCTGGGGTTAGAGGTAGCCTGGTTAAAACATATTTTTAAAAAGACAATTTATATTCAAATTCTTGTCCTTTAAATTACTTGTCAAAGTAAATGGCTTCTGGTTTGAATATTTGCTTTGTTGTATTTGACTTTATTATTATTTTTTCATGTTAGTGGCAACAAACCCAAGGTCTTTGCACTGAGCTACATCCCTAACCCTTTTCATTCATTCATTAATTAGCTAATTAATATTTTAAGACAGAGTCTTGCTGGGGTTGAGGATTTAGCTCAGTGGTAGAGGGCTTGCCTAGCAGGCGCAAGGCACTGAGTTCGATCCCCAGCACCAAAAAAAAAACTCAGAGTTTTGTGAAGTTGCCGGGGCTGAGTTCAGACTCACTCAAATGATAGAATGCTGAGATTACCAGTATGCACCACTGCACCTGGCACTTTATGTACGTTTTAAATTGTAGTAATTAATTGGTTTCTCTCTGAAATGTGTACAAAACTAAATTTATTTCCTGATCCAATCTAAGGATTTCATATCATTGTTTCTACTTCAATACTGTACATCATTCAAGGGAAAAAATATTCATTTGAATGTTTTTCCTTTTAATTTAATTTCTAGTCTTATGAAAACAGTAAGAGAAGCTTCCTTTATGTTACCTCTGATCAACAGAAGCCTATAACTAGAGATATGAAGTCAGTCATTAAAGCACTATTTAGGTCAGATATGGTGGTACATGCCTGTAATTCCAGCCCCTAGGAACTGGGAATTTAGCAAAACCCTGTCTGAAAACAAACGAAACAAAGAGAAGACTCTGGTTTCATATGTGAATTAACAATTTACATAAGGAAAAGGTGAAAAAGGTGGGAAAGGCGAAAAAAGAGGTCAGGAATTATGAAATGATAGTTTATAGTAAATTTGCTATAAGTTTGTCATCTTTCAAATAAAGTTTGTTATACAAAAACAGCCTTTTATTATTAGAGAGTATTGTTTTTCCACAATTGTCAACCTATCAAAACAATTAAAACTAGCCGGGCGTAGTGGCACACACCTATAAATCCCAGCACTTGCGAGGTTGAGGGAGGAGGATTGCCGAGAGTTCGAGGTCAGCCTGGGTTATGTAGTGAGTTTGAGATCAGCCTGAACTACATAGTGAGACCCTGTCTTAAGAACCAAACAAAAGAAAACAAGTAAAACTTACTATTTTAAAATTGCTTTGAGTTGCTTTCTTGTTTGTTTCAGAACACCGAAAAGCTTTGGAGGATTTCACTCTTGAAAATATTCTTTCCCATATTTATTATTTTCGTTGTCATGATTACACAGAACTACTGGCACAAGTTTATCTCCTTCCTGATTTCCTTTCAGATCACTCAAAGGTATGTATCAAGCTACTAAAATATAACTATCTATTTTTGGAGGCATTTAATAAGCATGAAAAGAAAGTACACAGTAGCATATAATTCAAGTCAAAATCAATCTCCTTTGCTGCCCTACGATTTATTTTGCACACATATGTTTGCACATTATTCAAACTTCAATTTCAAAGGTATTTAAATATACATTGTCAGTGTATATGTGTGTATATAGGTGTGTAAAGTTTTGAAATTTAAATAATGTACAGTAAAACATTTTTGATTTTTTAATTTATATGTTGGTTTACTGCTTTGACCTCACTGTTTATATATCGATAAATTAAGTCTAAGCCAGGCAGGGTAGTGTACTCCTGTAATCCTAGCACTCCAGAGGCTGAGGCAGGAGGACCACTGCAAGTTTGAGGCCAGCCTGGACTACATAGTTCAAGGCCAGCCTGCACTACAAAGCAAGACCCTATCTCAAAAAAAAAAAAAAAAAATTAAAAAAAAAAGACAAATTGTTTTAACTTAACTGAATTTTTCGTAATCAAAATAATTATAAGTAAAACAATTTTTTTGTGGTACTAGAGATCAAACCCATGGCTTGCAAATGCTAAACAAGTACTCTACAGATCATAAAAAAGCTTTTTTTTTTTTTTTTTTGTGCTGGGGATCGAACTCGGGTCCTTGTGCTTACAAGGCGAGCACTTTAACCCCTGAGCTAAATCCCCAGCCCAACAGATCATAAAAAAGCTTTTAATGTCAATTTCACTAATAATTATAAAGTGTCATAAAATTGTTTTATCATCTGCAGGTAAACCTTCTTGGTTGGAATTCAAGACAAACCTTATTGTGGATTTTTTATTATAATTGATTCTGTAGTGGTTACTTGCCCTATGGAGCTTTTGAAATTAAGGGAGAAAAGTAAAAACAAAAATTAAGAGTTTTTTTTTTTTTTGTTTTATTTTTCACATGGGATCTCACGATGTAGTTCAGGCTGGCCTTGAATTCACCATGTAACCCAGGCTGGCCTCAGACGCTCTGTGATCCTCCTGCCTCAGCCTCCTGAGTGCTGGGATTACAGGCATGTGCCACAATGCCCAACTCAAAAATTAAATTTTTGAAGAGGATATTATAATTTAATATTTGGAAAGATTTTTGTTCTAAAATTTTTTTGAGATGGAATGTCAATATGTTGTGCAGATTAGTCTTGACCTCCTGGGCTCAAATAGTCATCCTGTCTCAGTTTTCCAAATAGCTGGAACCACAGGGATGGGCCACTGTATAAGACTTATGCTTTGTTAATAAATTATCAAGGCAGAGTACATCTCAGCTTTATTTTATTTTATTTAGATAGGGTCTCAGTATGTTGGATGAACTGGCCTTGAACTCACAATCGTCCTGCTTTAGCTTCTCTTCTAGTAGCCGGGACTACAGGCACGTATCTCCACACCCAGCTGTACATTTTAACATTTAATGATTACTATACAAACCATTGGATAAATCGACTCATAACTCTCCAAAAGAAAGCCTTTCTTTGGAGGGTTGGAAATAAACACTTTGGGACTGGGGATTTAGTTCAGTGGTCAGAGTGTCTGCCTCACAAGCACAAGGTCCTGAGTTCTATCCCTGCACCAAAAAAAAAAAAAGGAAATAAAGACTTATCTTTGAAGATTTGTTTCTGTAATGGAATGTGCTTTTTGAATGCCATTTTGATTCTTTTATTTTTAATAGCAAACCTAATATTATCTCTTTTGTATTTAGGTTCGATTAATAATAGTAGATGGCATTGCTTTTCCTTTCCGTCATGACCTTGATGACCTGTCCCTTCGTACTCGATTGCTAAATGGCCTAGCACAACAAATGATCAGCCTTGCAAATAATCATAGATTAGCTGTAAGTATTACTGATCAAGAGAATTTTATAATAAAGTCAAGAGCAAATAATATTAACGACTAGAAGTTGCTAAATACATTTTGCCTGACTAAAAGGAATTAGTACACATTATTTTGAAGTTAGTTTTGTTTTGGATTGGTTTCTACAAAGAATTAATTCCAGTTGAGAAGTATATCATTTTTCCTTCAAATTAACAAGCATAATAAATATTTTCATTTTTTTGTTTTATATAAATTTTATTGGTACATTTTAGATATGCATAATGATCATATTCATCATAGGGTTTTTTAAAAACAGACTTTGATAAATGTCTCCAGCACCCCCCCGCCAAAAAAATGTGATATTTAGTAATTGGAGTGCTTTGTCTAAATATAGTTGATGTTTTTCAGGTCCTTGTTTTTCCTTTACTGAGTTTTTGATCATTACATTGTGTACACTCACAGACTCAGAAAAATGATGTAAACAACCTAGATATTCTGAGGTATAGCTGTTACTCTGCATTCTGCAGCTCATTCTGCCACTGACAAAAATACTCTCACTTGCTTGACATGGTGGCACACGCCTGTAATCCCAGCACTCTGGAGGCTGAGGCAGGAGGATGGCCATAAATGCAAGACCAGCCTGAACTACATAGTGAGACCTCATCTCAAAAAACACACAAAAAAATACTCTCACTTGTCTGGGAGGGAGATGGAAAAATCAAACTTTTTTTTTTTTTTTGCAGGGGTAGGCGAGTGCTAGAGATTGAATTCAGGGCCTTGTGCTTGCTAGGCAGGCACTCTACCACTGAGCTAAATCCCCAGCCCCAATCAAACTTGTTTTGGTTCTTTTATTTTCGCCCTGATTAGAGTCCTTAGCACATACCTTGCAGCGGTAGGAATTTTTTTTTTTGGTGCTGGGATCGAATTCAGGGCCTTGTGCTTGCTAGGCAAGCACTCTACCACTGAGCTAAATCCCCAGCCCCAATCAAACTGTTTTGATTCTTTTATTTTCGCCCTGATTAGAGTCCTTAGCACATACCTTGCAGCGGTAGGAAGTTTTTTTTTTGGTGCTGGTGATCGAACTCAGGGTCTTGTGCTTGCGAGGCATGCACTCTAACCACTGAGCTACATCCCCAGCCCCCTTAGCACATATCTATAATACGTATCAAAAATAAATAAAGAGCTCCCTCTATAAAATTTAAAACATGCGTATTTTAATTTTTTAGAATTTTCTATATTCTGATTGTCTTTTTTTTTTTTTGTTTTTTTTATTCTGGAGATCGAACTCAGGGCCTTCCACTTGCCAGGCACACACTCTACCACTGGGCCAAATCTCCCTACCATCCCCCCACTTTTTTTTTGAGGCAGGGTCTCACTGTGTAGTTTAGACTGACTTCAGAACTTTTAGGGCTGGGGATTTAGCCCAGTGGTTAGAGTGCTTGCCTTGCAAGCACAAGGCTCTGAGTTTGATCCCCAGCACCAAGAGAAGAAAAAAAAAAAGAACTCTAGATTGATTTTGAACTTACTGCATAGCCCAGGTTGGCCTCGAACTTGCCATGATCCTGCTACCTCAGCCTCCCTAGTGGCGGGATTACAGGTTTGTGCCCACCACACCTGGCTGGATTTTTACATATTCTGAAAAGCATAGTATTCTGTTTATTTCTTGCCATTAATTGTAATATAACACTGCTAATACCACTATCAATGAAGATTCCCCCAGTAGAGGGCACTCAAGACTAATGGGTTGTTTTAGCTTCTTAGTTTTGTTTTGTTTTTTGGTAGTACAGTAGTGGACATTGAACCCAAGGCTATATCCCTATAGCCTTCTTCATGTTTTTGAGACAGAGTCTTCCTAAATTTCCCTGGCTGAGTTGGAACTTGTAATCTTCTACCTCCAGCTCTCAGAGTGGTAGATTACTGGTATATACCACCACACCTGGCCTTAGTTTTTTTTTTTTTTTTTTTTTTTTTTTTTTTTTTGGTACTGGGGATCGAACTCAGGGCTTTGTGCTTGGTAGGCAAGCACTTTGACCACTGAGCTAAATCCCCAGTCCCTAGTTTTTTAACAAATAATTTCACCTTTTCTGATTAAAAATGTAGCCTAGCTAGAAGCTGGGTGTGGCAGCACATGCCTATAATCCCAGCAATCTGGGAGACTGAGGTAAGAGGATGGCAAGTTCTAAAGCAATGTACTGATTTAGTGAGACACTGTCTCAGAAAATAAAAAAGAACTGTCAGTGTAGCTCAGTGCTAAGGTCCTGTGGTCACCCTCCAGTTCTGCGAAAAAAAACCCCAAAACCAAACAAAAATATGCTGGGCAAATAGCTTAGTGGGAAGACACTGGTTTCAGTCCCCAGGACTCTCCCTCAAACAAAAGACTAACATGAAACAAACTATGTCCAGATATATAATTAAGTAAAAAAAAAAAATTGAAGTTGCTTAACAATGTATTTAGTGTAGTCCAACTTTTGAGAAAAATGAAAATTATATTCATTTACATTTATGTACATAAAAGCTAGCCAGGTGTGGTGATGCATGCTTGTAATCCCAGCACTTAGGAAGCTAAGGAAGGAGTTCAAACCCAGGCTGAACGACATAGTGAGACCCTGGCTCAGCAAAAACAAAACAAAAATAAAGGGAAAAAGTTCTGAAATGATCAAAACATAAACAGTGGCTACTTTGAGGGCTAGGATTTTGTACAATTGGGGACATTTCTTTTTTTTTCTTTTTTTTTTGTTCAGGCTGGCGTTGAACTGTGTAGCACAGTCTGGCCTCAAACTCGCAGCAATCCTCCTGCCTCAGCCTCCTGAGTGCTGTGTTTATAGGCATGCACCACCATGCCTGGCCCTTCTTACATTATAAATTACTTGGTTTTCTTTTTGGGGGGTGCTGGAAATTGAACTCAGGGCCTTGCACTTGCTAAGCAAGCACTCTACCACTGAGCTAAATCCCCAACTCCACTTGATTTTCTTTTCAATTAGCATGTACAAAATCCTGTATAACTTTTGATAATATATTTTACAAATCTAAAATAAGCATGCTTCTTGTACAAAAACAGTTCTAAAGAGCTGAATGTGGTGGCTCATGCCAGTAATCCTAGCACTTCAGAGGCAGAGACAGGAGGATTGCTGTGAGTTCAAGGCCATCTTGGGCTACATAGTGAGCTCAAGGCCAGCCTGAATTACATAGCAAGACCCTGTCTCAAAAAACCAAAAAAAAAAAAAAAGAAAAAATAGTTCTAAAGAAAAAAATATTTAGAAAGTAAGTGATTATCTGTTACTCAGGGATGGTTAGTGTTAAGTTTGGTATGTGTATATATGTGTGTGTGTGTGTGTGTGTGTGTGTGTGTGTGTGTGTGTGTGTGTGTATATATATTTCCAGACTATATACTATGCATTTACAAGAGTACTTTTTAGAAAATGATAATATTATGCATGCTGTTATTGCAAAACTTACTTTTTTACTTAGTATACTGTGAACACCTTCCCTTGTACACAATTTGTATGTCTGCCTCACCTTAACAGCTGCATACTGTTTCACTGTATGATTGTAGCAGTTTTCTTTTTTTTAATTGTTCTAATGATTGAACTCAGAGCCTTTACACTGAGCTACATCCCCATCCCTTTTTTAATTTCCATTTTATTATTTTTAAAAAATTTTTTTTGTTTTTTGAGAAAGAGTCTAGCTATGTAATTCAGAGTAGCTTTGAACTCACTGTGTACTCCAGGCAGGCCTTGAACTTGCAGTGATCCTCCTGCCCCAGCTTCCTGCTGATCCCCAGCCCTTTTTAAAATTTATTTTTAATTTTGAGACAGGATCTTACTAAATTGCCTACATAGGCTGTGCTAGGACTTGCAGTACTCCTGCCTCAGCCTCCCAAAATGCTAAGTCGCATACTTAGCATGCAAATGCCTTTAGTTCATAAACAGCTTCTTTATTGATTGTCTTTATTTTTATTTATTTTTGGGAGTGTTGAGAGAGGGTCTCACTATGTAGTTCAGGTTGACCTTGAACTCACTATGTAGCCAAGGCTGGCCTCAAACTCACAGCAATCCTCCTGCCTCAGCCTCCTGAGTGCTGCAATTACAGGTCTGTGCCACCACACCTGGCTGCCTGATTGTCTTTAAAGGTATCTCTAAGAGCTGGGCACAGTGGCATGTGCCTGTGATCCCAGCTACTCATGCAATTTTAATTTCACACATATATGGTTCAAATGTGGAAAACAATACTGTTTTAAACTGGGCGAGGTGACACATGTCTATAATTCCAGCTGTTGGTAGGCTGATACAGGAATATTGCAAATTCAAGGCCATCTTGTGCAGTTTAGTGAGACCCTGTCTCAAAATAATAATAATATTGGCTTCAGTATTTTACCATTGAAAACAACTTAGTCAGACATACCTACATAAATTTCCATTTTGTTATATTCTTTCTTTTTTGTTTTGGTGCTGGGGATTAAACCTAGAGATTGTGCATGCTAGGCAAGCACTGTGCCCCTAAAGTACACCCGTGTACTAGCTCTTTATTTTTTTTAATTTAATTTTTATTAATACACATTTATAGTAGCCTCGCTATTTCTTTCTTTTTGGTGCCAGGGACCGAACTCAAGGCCTGTGCTTGCTAGGCAAGCACTTTTATCACTGAGCTAAATCCCCAGCCCCAGGCTAGCTATTTCTTGAGAATAGAATTCTTTTTCTTTCCTTTTCTTTTTTGAGACAGGGTCTTGCTCTTCAACTCAAGCAGTCTTCTTCCTTTAACTTCTTCAGTAACTAAAACTTCAGCACCTGGTTTAGAAACTTCTTAATGTGAAAGTATTAAGCCAAAGGAATCTATTTTTAAACATTTTGTTTCAAATTTTTAAACATTTTGTTTCAAATTATTAAATTACTCTCAGAAAGCATGTTGCACATATGTTCTCCTTAGGAAAGAATGGGGATTGTTTTCCCACATCTTTACCACCCTTGGATGTTACCAAGTCTTTTTTGGGGGGTGCTGGGGATTGAACTCAGGGCCTTGCACTTGCTAGGCAAGCACTCTACCACTTGAGCTAAATCCCCAACCCCTACCAAGTCTTACATCTTTGCCACCACTGCCATGTAATCCCAGCACTCCAGAGGCTGAGACAGGAGGGTCGTCATGAGTTCGAGGCCAGCTTAGGCTACATGGTGAGTTCAAGATCAGCCTGAACTACATAGCAAGACCCTGTCTCAAAAACCAGTCAACTAAACAAACCAAAAATTTCTTCCTTTTAGCCCTCACTTCCATTTCTGCCCTTCCCTAGTCACTAGTCTGTTTTATGTCTCTCTGAGTTAGTTTTTTTTGGATATTTCATATAAATAGAATCATGTAATATGTGACCTTTTATGTCTGGCTTCTTTCACTTACCATAATGTTCTCAAGATTCATTTATGTTATAGCATGTGTCAGTATCTTTTTTTATGGCAACATAAATGTGAATTTTATGGATACACTACATTTTGTTTAACATCACTAGAAGGATAGTTAGATAACTTAAATTTTGGTTTTTTTGTTTGTCTGGATTTTTGGTTTGCTTGTTTTTGTGGTACTGGGAATTGATCCCAGGGCCTTTGCACTGAGTAACATCCCTTTTTTTTTTTTTTTTTGGTGCTGGGGAATCGAACTCAGAGCCTTGTGCTTGCAAGACAAGCACTGTAACCGCTGAGCTAAATCCCCAGCCCACATCCCCAATTTTTTAAAAATTATTTTGAGACAACTTCTTCCTACATTGCTCAGGCTGGGCAGGAACTTGCCATTCTCCTGCCTCAGCCTCTCAAAGTGTTGAGATTACAGGTCTGAGCCACTGTGCCCATCAACTGAAGTATTTTTAAAATACTATAGTTCATAATTTTAAAATGATTGCTACTTTAGTATTTTAAAGATTTGAGAAGCCTCTTTAGAAGCTTGGAATAATCATACAATCATTTTCATTTATTTCTATCATGGTAAACCCAAAATTTTATAAAAGTAATATAGTAATTTATAAAAGTTTACTGTGAATAGAAAATCTAATTTTGAGATGTTGAACAACTGGTTAACTACTACTTTTACTTATATTTTCTTGAAGATATACTCTCAACTAGTACTGTCTGATTGATCTTCTGGAAGGAGAAATATGCAGTGTAGTAGTACAGTAGCTGCATGCCTTTTTTTTTTTTTTTTTTGATGCTGGGGATTGAACTCAGGGCCTTGTGCTTGCTAAGCCAGCAGTCTACCACTTGAGCTAAATCTCCAGCCCCTGCATGGCTTTTAGTGCCACTTTCTTTTTAAAAATTTTTTTCTAGTAGCACATGTTTGTGATACATAATACATTTGCATATACACATATCACATCTTAATCCTTTTTGCCTGCCCTCCCCTGCCATTCTGTATGGCTTTTCAGCACTTGAAATATGGCTGATGCTACTCAGGAACTAAATCTCTAGTTTTAACTTTAAAAAACTGCATCTGGCTAATTAAATTAAGGGGAATGGAATTAGACTGCGCACCTCTAAACAAAAAGTGTAGCATTGCAATAAAAAATACACTAAAAAGTGTCAGCATAAGTACATTTCCTGGTTGCTAGAGTTTCAGCACTTGGTAGCATGTACAGTAAGAGGTTTTACTCAGCATGTTGGGGATGCCAGTTAGTCATATGTTTCAGTTAATTACCAATTTAAGTTTCTGTCTAGTTTGTTCTAAGATGTCTGCTGTGAGGTAACAAATGAAGGTGCTATGGCACTTAAGGAGCGAGGACTAAAAAAAACTCCTGTCATCCATTTGGTATCTGATTGAGATCTAGATGGACCACCAACTTGTTTGTAGCTAAACAAAATTTTTAGAGTGTTATCATGACAATGGAAATAGCCAAACAGCTTTTTCTTTCTCAGTTTTCTTACGGAACTGATGATTTGTGTTTTAGCGCATACAACTTTTATTATTTTTCGAACTTTTTTTTTTAAAATCAGTTTCAGTTTGTAATTGTAACTGTCTTTCTGCAGAGAAGGTCTGTATTGGAAGAATATTTAAAATAACTTTCTGGAGAATTCTGGGTGAAAAGATGTCAGATAATCTGACTTACTAAACTAGCCTTAAGCACTTTTGTTTACTCTGACTTTAAAGTTATTGTCAGGGCTAAGGGTGTAGTTCACTGGTAGAGTATATCCTTAGCATGCAAGTTTCTGTGTTTAATCCTGGCACCAAAAAAAGAAAAAAATTACTGTGTATCAAAACATGGAATCTTTTCTGTAGGTTTCTATTCCATCTTCAAAACAAAACAAAACTGATTTAGTCTAAGCTTCCAATTTCTCTTGTGTAAAACTAAGATAATAGTTCCTCACTTATACAGTAGTTGTGGACGTTAGGTAAGATAATGGAAGCAAATTGTACTTAACAGTTTCTGGTATATATTAAGTGGTAATAAATGTTCATCACCACTACTGATGTTGTTGCTTGTATTCTGGTTGTTTCTGTTTGGCTTATGCAAAACTTGAATTTTATTTTATTTGTTTGGTTTTATGAGACAAGGCCTCATTGTGTAGTGCAGGCCAGCCTTGAACTCGTAATCCTCCTGCCTAAGCCCCACAAAATTACAATTATAAAAGTGAACTTTTCCCTGTGCTCCCACTTAAGAAGTTTTTCTTCCTTAACCTTGATATATCTTTTCTTTGCTTTTTTTTTTTATAATGATCACATTCATCATATTTATTTTGTACCTGTACGTGGTGCATCTTGGTTCTCCTCCCTCTTCCCCACCCCTCCCGTCTGTTCCCTCCATCCCTATTTACAGCAGGTTTATTCATATTTCTCCATGATTTCCCTTTCCCCTTTCTTTCCGTTTTTTCCCTTCCTGCTTTTCCCCCTTCCCTCTTTCTAGTACTCCTCTCCTTTGTATATTATCTTCCTTTTATATAATATCTATTACACCTCTTTGTCCTTATTTAGAGTTATGATTTCTCATATCAGAGAAACAATTCAATGTGTACTCATGAGTGTCTGATTTACTTCACTTAATAGTATGCTCTCAAGGAAAATCCATTTACATACAAATGACTCTAGTTTATCTTTTTTATGGTGGCGTAGTACTCCATTGTGTAGAAAAGCCACATTTTCTTTAGCCATTCATTGGTTGTTGGGCATTTAGGCTGTTTCCAAGACTTGGCTATTACAAATTGTGTTGCTATAAACATGGTTGTGCATATATCCCTGTGGTATGATGATTTTAATTCTTCTGGGAAGATCCCCAGTAGGGGAATAGCTGGATCAAATGGAGCCCCTAGTTGTAGTTTTTTGAGGAATCTCCATATTGATTTCCACAGTGGCTGGACCAGTCTACGTTCCCACCAACAGTGGAGGGAGTGTTCCTTTTTCCCCGCAGCCCCGCCAGCATTTGTTGTTGGTTGATTTTTTCATAAACACGGTTCTTTCTGGAGTGAAGTGGAATCTTAATGTTGTTTTGATTTGCATTGCTCGAATGACTAGTGATGTTGAACACTTTTTCATATATTTATTTGCCATTTTTATTTCTTCATCCAAGAAATGTTTATTCATTTCAGTTGCCCATTTTTGGATTGGGTCTTTAAATTTGGGAGGTTTAATTTTTTTGAGTTCTTTGTATATTCTAGATGTTAGACCTTTGTCTGATGGATAGCTAGCAAAAATTCTTTTCTTTGCTTTTTATAATAAGAACTTTTTTGTTCTTAACAACCTCACAGTCTTAGGAAGAAGGGTAAATCCACTTATATACAAATCATACTGTAGCAAATAGCCTTATGACTGTTCCTAAACTCAGTCATGATTTTTTTTTCAGTCATGATTTTGTTAAAACACACTTAAATATTTTATGAGCAATATAGTCATGTTTTCAGGTAATTATTATTGGGAGGGGTGCTGGGGATTGAACTCAGGGCCTTGTGCTTGCTAGGCAAACACTCTACCACTGAGCTAAATCCCCAACCTCAGGTAATTATTTTTTATGAGCAAATTTTTTTTTCATTACTAGAGATTGAACCCAGGGACTTTACACCAAGCTAAATCCTGAGCTGTTTTTATTTTTTTAAAATTCAAGACAGAGTCTTGCTAAGTTGCCCTGGCTAGGCTTGAATTATCTTCCTGTTTCAGCCTCCTTGAGTGCTGGGATTACAGATATGTGCTATCATGCCTGGCTTATTTTTATTTATTTATTTATTTATTTGGTGCTGGGGATCGAACTCAGGGCCTTGTGCTTTCAAGGTAAGCACTCTTAACTACTGAGCTAAATCCCCAGCCCCTTATTTTTAAAAATAATCAGAAAAATATTTTCTAAATATGTTTTTAGCAGTTATTATATCCAGAATAATAAAATCACAGGGCTATTTACTTGGTAATTTTTGGTAGAGACGCACATCTCTTACATTTTGCTTTTGTAGGTGATTTTTACCAACCAGATGACAACAAAAATTGATAAAAATCAGGCTTTTCTGGTTCCTGCTTTAGGTAAGTAAATTAATGAGAGAAATAGTTTTAGTTTAACACATTTTTTCCTACCTTTCCATTTGATGCCAATTGAATATTATAAAACCCATGAAAACAAGATCTGTTTGTCTTTTTTACTTATATATCTTACCACCAAGCACAATGCCTTGTAGCCTGAGTGATCTTTTGATTTTTTTAACCAATATTCATTTAATATCCACTATCTGACAACTGTTATGTCAGTCACTTGAAATAAAAACGTTCAAAAAATAACTCTTGCTAGCAAAACCTCAAGTTGGGGTTGAGGGTGGAGCTTAGTAGATGAGCACTTGCCTAATGTGTGTGCAGTTCTGGATTCTGTCCCTAACACTAAAGAACAAAAACAAAACAAAGAAACAACCTCAAAGTCTTAGGAAGAAGGGTAAATTCACTTATATACAAATCATACTATAGCAAATAGCCTTATGACTGTTCCTAATCTCAGTCATGATTTTGTTAAAACACACTGCTTCAAAATTTATTTCCACTAAAATCTATAAGCATATTCTGTTTACCACGCATGGTGATATGCACCTGTAATCACAGTACTTGGAAGGCTGAGGTAAGAGGATCACTTGACCCCAGCGTTTGAGGTCAGTGTGAGCAACGTGTTGAGACACCTGTCTTTAAAAAAAATTTTTTAAAAAGAATATTCTGTTAGAGTTCTTACTTCTGGGCATCAAAAATATGTTAGTAGGCCTGATGTGTGGAAGATTGACACATACATTGACAGAAATCAGAAAGTTCTCTAAAAGCAAATAGAGGATAATAATTTGTATTATTTCTCTATGTAGATAAACTATTACTATCTTAGGATGTTACTCATGTGCCAATGTTTTGAAACTTAAGTACAGTTTCGTTTTTTTTAGGCAGTTCTAAATTGCACGACTTGGCCTTGACATTGTGGTCCTCCCTACCTTAGCCTCCCAAGTAGGTGGGGTTGCCCTCATGTCCCACTGGGCCCAGTTCCAAGTATATTCTTGTTATCTTAAATTTAGTAAAATAAGACTATATGGTTCAGAGGCATTCTAAGAAACTTATAACCTAGTCAATAAGGGAATGTACCATTATGTTTTATTTTCAGGGGAGAGTTGGGGTCATGCTGCTACAATTAGGCTAATTTTTCGCTGGGACCAAAAACAAAGGTCAGTATAGAAACAATGTAATAATTCTGAATATTGGAGTAGTTATACTGAATGCTTAACAGTTGCTTAGAGTTAGTCTCCAAGAAAAGATTTATAGTGACCTGTGGACTAATGCTTTTGTTGCCCTGTCAGTCACTTAGAGCAAACACAGAGACATGTTGTTATATTGTTCATTTAGCTACATAGGGAATTCTTTGGAATATTTAAATGATGGTGTACACATAACTGAAACAAGTAGGTGGCTAAGGAATGCCGCTCTCTAAAGCTCTTTGAAATCATTTATTAGCCGTACACAAGGAGGTGGTACTCTATGTTCCTGTAAGGGATTGAAAGAAGAATAAAATCAGGACAAAAGAAAAACATTTGAGGTTAGCTTTAGGACTAATTTATATGGAAAATGGGATGGCTTTTCTTAGTTGCTTAATATAGTCCTTGTGTGAAATTGTGTGTGTTAGTTTTTTTTTCTTTTGTGTTTTCCTATCCCACTTTTATTACCCTGTTACTTACCTGCCTTTCATAAGTATTGTTCTTTAGAATAAAATCATGACAGCATGAAACCTTTATGTTTGTTTTTAAAGCTTCTGAGCAAATGAATGAGCCAGCTTTCCTTTTCTTTAAAATAGGCCACTGAATGCTATGAAGTCTTATGGTTTGCACTTCCAAAAATGTCAGATTCATGCCAGCCTTTCTGTTTTGTGATTAATTGGCATAACCTAGAGAACATGATATGGAAACGCCCTAATAAAGGAGACAACTGAGGCAGTATGTGGGTACAGATGGAATAAAGGGTCACCTAAATACATTTTGGAACTAGTTGGTGATATATTTTTTGTCTGTATTTGTTCATTCTGTGAACTGAAAAAATAATCATGCACTCTTGGTAAGTTAGGTTTTACTGACCTAAACTCCTAGAAAACATGGTTATTTCTCCATACATGCTTTGCAACTAATTCATGCAGTTTGTGTCTCCTTTAAAGATGGTATTTCCAGCCAAGTATGGTGTCCCGTGACTATAATCTCTGTGCTCTTGGAAGATGAGGCAGGAGGATTGCAAGTTCAAGCCCAGCCTCACCTATATCCCCAGTCCTTTTTTGCTTTTTATTTTGAGACAAGGTCTCAGAAAGTTGCCTAGGCTGGCCTCAAACTTTTGTTTTTTTGGTGCCGGAGATCGAACTCGGACCTTGTGCTTGCAAGGCAAGCATTCTAACCACTGAACTAAATCCTCAGCCCCAGGCCTCAAACTTTTGATTCTGTTGCCTCAGCCTCCTGAATAGCTGGGATTATAGGCATTCCCCGCCAGCCTGATTTACGTAATTCTTGTTGATGTTGTTTGGGTTTATTTATTTATTTAGTGATAGGGTCTCGCTATATAGTTCAGTCTAGCCTTAAACTCACTATGTAGTCCATCCTGGCCTCAAATTTGAGATCTTCCTGCCTCAGGCTCTTGAGTGCTGGGATTACAAGTGTGTCCTACCATGTCCAGCTAGGTTGTGTTTCACTGTTGACATTTCCTCTTTAATTCTGTAAATAAGTCACTGTACACAGATTGAATACCCTCTTCCAAAATACTTGGGACCCAAAGTGCTTTGGATTTTAGATTTTTCCAGATTTTGGAAGATTTTGCATATTCATACTGAGATATCTTGGGAGTGGGCCCCAGTCTAACCATAGAATTCATTATTTATACCTTATATACATAGCCCAAGGGTAGTTTTATACTACTTTTTAATAATTTTTTTGTATAAAACATAGTTTCCAGGTATGGGAATTTCTACTTGTGGCATCCTCTAATTACTAAAAATGGTTTGCATTTTGGATCATTTTGAATTTTGGATTTTCATATATGAAATGCTCAGCCTATGCTTGATTCAGAAAAAAAAATTCTTTTCTCAGCAACAAACCTTATTATAAGACTTGTAATAGTTCTCCAACTGAGCCAAGAGGCTTTGTTTTGTTTTGTTTTATGGTACTGGGGCTTGAACCCAGGACTTTGTATGTGATGGAAAGTGCTTTACTACTGACTTACATCCAGTTTTTTTTTATGTTATTTTGAGGGTCTTGTTAAATTGTAATGCCTAGCCTCCAACTTTCAATCCTTCTGGCTCAGCCCTTCAAGTACATAGCTGGGATTACAGGCCTGTGCCACCATACCTGGTTACCTGGTTTGAGCTGAGATTTTCTTTTTTTTTCCACAGTACTGGGGACTGCACCGAGAGCCTTTATGCTGAGCTGCATTTGCAGCCCCCATCCTTTTTTGAGATAAGATCTCAATAAATTGCCCAGGCTGGCTAGAACTTTTGATCTTCTTGCCTCATCTCTCCAGAATAATGGGATTATAGATGTGCACCACAATGTCCAGCTCTGAGATTTTTTTTTTGAGGCAAGATCTCGCTTATGTAGTTCAGGCTGGCCTTGCACTCACTATGTAGCCCAGGCTAGCCTTGAACTCTCGGCAATCCTCCTGCCTCAGCCTCCCAAGTGCTGGGATTACAGGCATGTACCGCCATGCCTGGCTCTGAGATTTTTTTTAACATATTGTTTATATTTTCCCAGATTTTGATTGTCCCGTAAAGTGTACATTCCACTATTTAAATGTTCTTAGGAATTATCCTTGAGCTAATAGTAGTCTACTCTAGAGTTAAAGAAGTAAATATTCATTAATAGAATATATTTAAGTTCTATCCCTAGTACTGAATGAAAGAAGGAAGGGAGAGAGGAAAAAATTATAGGAGCAATGCCAGATACTTCATTTTTTTCAAGCAGTTATTTGTTTTAGCTTGGTGTCGAGCATTCTGCTCAGCACTTTAAACACATTTGTTCATTTTTTTGGGGGGTGCTGGGGATCAAACTCAAGGCTTTGGTGCTTGCTAGGCCATCACTGTACCATTGAGCTAAATCCCCAACCCCACTTCATCTTTTTGTGAACTTATCAGAAGGGAAAGTTTGCCTTTGTGACGTTCTAGACGATAGTATTGCTTAGATACCCATGACGTCAGAGAATTAAGCTTTTCAAGAGTTAATTCAGAATGAATTCCACTTCTTATAGATCTTTCCCAAGAAATTAGAGAATAGTGTGGAACACTGAGATTGGTGATAGATACCTGTGGGGAAAATATATAGTTCTTTAAAACTTTTCCTATATCTTAGATTATCATTTCAGTGAGTGTTTGCTTGTGCTGAGTATTTTACTAAGAACTTTATATACAACATTCAAGTAATATTCTCAGTAACTCTTTGAATAATAATCTATACCCTTGTTTATTAAAAATGAGAAAAACCAAGGCCCAGAAAGGTTAGCAAAGTAGTAAATAAAAGTTTCCATCTATCTATCTATCTATTTTGGAATTTTTTGAGAGAGGTGCTGGGGATCGAACTCAGGGCCTTGTGCTTGCTAGGCAAGTGCTCTACCACTGAGCTAATCCCCAATCCCTATTTTGGTTTTTTGAGACAAGGTCTTACCATATAGTCCAGGCTGGCCGTGAACTCACAGCCATCCTCTTGCCTCAGCCTCCCAAGTGCTGGGATTACAAGTGTACACCACCATGCCTGGCTCCAATCCTTTTTTGTATTTTTTTCAGTCTTTATTTTGAGATAGGGTCTCACTGAATTGTCCAGGCTGGTGTTAAATTTGAGATATTCCTGCTTCAGCCTTTCCAAACATGGGATTATAGACCTATGCCACCATAGCCAGTTTAAAATAGTTTTTCTTTCTTCATTTTTGGAAACTACATGTCTTTAAATTATTAAATATGCATGAGCTCTTTGTAGGATGGGGGAATTGTGTTGTTGTTCTTGTGCTTGTTCAGTTGTATATTTTGGGCATATGGCACAGGACATGTGTGTAAAGCACATGTCCCAACACTAAGCTATACTCCGAGCCCAAAACTTGCATGAAATTTTACATGTTTTTTAAAATTTAGTTTATTTTGAAAGGATGGGAATAGAAACTGATACTGGAGGAAAATAATTATAAAAATGAACACTTTTCATTTGAGCAAAAGTGCTGAAAACCTTGAATAGCCAAATGTATATTGGGGCTTGAACTGAGGCATCCCATCATGCCCAGTACTTCCCCAGCAGCATTTGACTTTTAACCTTTGTTTGATGATGGAACGATATCCCAACAGTTCTTAAATGCTCTTGTCTGTGTCCTTATATCATGTGGGTTTTCCTCTACTTTGCATATTTATGATAATCCGAGGCCAAGATTGTTCAGAATTACACTGCTCTTTGCCAAGAAGATCTGGTGGTGGAGTGGAGTAATACATCAACACCCCCACACAGTGTCTCATATGTGTGCTCAGCGTTAGAGCACAAACTGTGCTTCTGTCTTATTTCTTCCTGACCCAAACTATGTAGTTTTGCCATATGTTAAGTTTCATCTCTGGTGGGGCTGTGAGCCAAGTGATTCTTTGGTTTAGTTTCTTGTTGAAAATGCATTTTGAGATGCATTCGTGACCTATGAAAATTTATTAGTTAGCTAGAAATGTGAGGAAGATTTTCATCTGAAAGCTTGATCCACCTTGGACTTTAGGAGTCTTAATAAATGTGCAGATGCTTCTTAAAAACTTATTACTTTACCCCAGCACAACCCCCCCTCCAAAAAAAGTTTAATACTTTTAGCTGGGTGTGATGGCACACGCCTATAGTTTTAGCAGTCTGGAAGGCTGAGGCAGGAGGATCACAAGACTGAGCCCAGCCTGGGCAATTTAATGAATCAGTGAGAACATGTCTCAAAATAAAAAATAAAGGGCTGGTTGTGTAGTTTAGTGTGTTGGCCCTGGGTTGAATCCCCAGCACCAAAACAGATAAATAAATAAATGCTTAATAGTTTTTAATAATTTCTTCAGAAGTCAGATGGAATGGATGCCTTTTTGGATATTCCGGTGATACGAGGTAATTCAGACACAAACTTTTCAGAGCTAGCTAATTTTTGTTTTATTGAGTCAAAAAGTGATTTTCTGCTGGGATTTTCTGGGGCTAGGGATATAGCTCAGTGATAGTCTGCTTGTCTAGTAGCATGCACAGGGCCCTAGGATCAATTTTAAGCACTGCAAAAAGAAAGAAGTTATTTTTCTAAAAGGCACATTAAAATAACTTTGCCTCTGTTTTTCTTTTATATTTTTGCATTAAAGCTAGAACAGCAGTCTGGCCTATAATAGAGCAGTGGTGTGAGCCTATAATCCCAGCTATTAGGGAGAGCCACTGAGGGAGGCTGAAGCAGGAGAATCTCAAATTCTAGGCTATCTTTAGCAACATAGCAAGGATCCTTTTCTGGAAAAATAAAGGGGGAGTGTTGTGTTTGGGAATTTAACTCAGTGGTAGTGCTCTTGCCTAGCAAGTGCAACGCCCTGAGTTCAATCCCCAGCACCCGGGGTGGGGGAAGAATATCTACCCTAAAGCATGTTAAAAATGTATGCTTGTTTTTTTCTTCTTCTTTTGAGACAGGGTCTTACTATTTAGTTCAGGCTGGCCTTCAGCTCACTATATAGCCCAGGCTGGACTCAAACTCACAGCCATCCTCCTGCCTCAGCCTTCTGAGAGCACAACTATTCTTATATTACATATCACTTAGTAATTATTTTATTACTTAGTAGCATATGAAATTCACATTTTGCTGGGGGTTTTTTATTCACTCATTCATTCATTCATTCATTGGTACTGGAGATTGAACTCAGAGCCTTTACACTGAGGTATATCTGCAGCCCATTTTTGTTTGTTTTTTGTTTTATTTTATTTTATTTTTGATTTTTGATTTTCTGTGACGGGGTCTTGCTATGTATTTCAGGCTGGCCTTGCATTCATGATGATCCTCTTGCCTCAGCCTCCAGTGTGCTGGGATTACAGATGTATGCCACAACTTCTGGCTGTCTGCAATCCATTTTTTATTTTGAGATAGGGTGTCACTAAAATGCTAGGGCTGAGCTACAGTTTGAGGTCCTCTAGCCTTCTAGAATGCTGGGATTAACAGCATGAACTACCATGCCTGGGGATAGATGCTGCTGTTTTCATCCTGAAAGTACAAATTTAGAAATGTTTTTCTCTAAGTTATAATCTGCATTTAGTTTAGTTATATCAATTTTTTAAAGTTGCAGCAAAATAGACATACCATAAAATTGACTATTTTAACAATGTTTTAAGTGTACAGTTCAGGGGCATTAAGTTCATTCATATTGTTAGGTGCAATACAATCATTTTCACCCTATCTTCTGCAGCCTGTAGTCCTTTTGGAATTAAGCCGCTGGACTCACTTCGTTGGTGCACATAATAAAGAACTGATTAAAGAAATCTGGATACTTATTAAAGAAATCTCGACAAAGAGATTTGTCCTATGTAGCAGGCGCATAGGACAAAGGAGGGTTGCCCCTTTTATCCCTATGGCGGCTGACTAACTCAAGTAGCACCTGGTTGGGGGTGGTGTGTTGCTGAGTAAGTTAGAATGTGTGGGGTTGGAACAAAAAGTCCTTGGTTCTTATCATGAGGGAGGGGGTGGTTAGAAAGAGAGGACGTGAAGTTTGGAATGTAAAGTTCTTGGTTATTTTTCTTGGAAACTGTCTGTGTTCTGGGAAAAGGTACATAATCACCATTTCTCGGAGCTCAGGATGTTAATGAGGGTATGGTGGTGTGGCAGAGGATAAGTGAGTAGATGGCCAGGTCATTTAAACCCAAAATGGAGTTGCATTGGCCTTGTGTTTTATTTTTGTTTTTGGGGGATTTTTTTTTTTGGTGCTTTGGATTGAACGCAGGGCCTTGTGCTTGGCCTTTTGTTTTGATAGAAAAGACAAAGCCTATTTCTTATAATCTCAGCCACTCAGGATGCTGAGGCAGGAAGATCAGAAGTTGAAGCCTGGCCATGAATTCAGATGAAGACAAGGCTGGCTTCAAATTCGATATCCTCCTGCCCCAGCCTCCTGAATGCTGGGATTCTAGATGTGTGCCACCACATCTGACCAGTATATTTTTTATTTCATATATTGTAAATACTTTCCTATTTCATTAAATATTTTCATCTTTTTTTTAGCATAAGTAAAAAGTATTTTATATATACCTTAGTATATATAAAATACTTTTTAAAAGCCATGTATATCTGTAATCCCAGCACTCTAGGAGGTTGAGGTGGGAAGATTGCAAGTTCATGCCTGCCTGCAATGACTTAGCAAGATCCTGTCTAAAAAAAATTTGAATCAATCATTGAATTTTCGATTGCTTTAGTATTTCACTAATACAAACAACTCTGTTATCACTACTTGTAAGAATTATTATGTCCCATACATAATAGATGTTATTTAAGGGGCGGTCTTTGGGGTTTCGTTGCTTGGTTTTGTTTTTTTTTTTGTACTGCGGATTGAACTTGGGGCCTTGCTTTTGCTAGGCAAGCACTCTAACCACTGAGCTAAATCCCCAGCCCGCCAGCCCCTTTTTTTTTTTTTTGAGACAGGGTCTCACTGTGTAGTCCAGGCTGGGCTTGAACTCACTGTGTAGCCCAATCTAGCCTTGAACTTGGGGTGATCTTTCCTGCCTCAGCCTCCCAAGTGCTGGGATTATAGGCATGCACCACCATGCCTGGCTGAGGTTTTGTTTTTTAAGAGACTTGAGTCTCACTGTGTTGCCCAGGTGGTGAACTCTTGGGCACTGGAGATCTCCTTCCCTTAGCCTGCCCAGTAGCTGGATACAAGAATGCCCAGTGAGGGGAGGGGAGGTTTATTTTAAAATGTCTTCTGTGTTCTTAAGAACAAAAGAATAGAAGTATAGCAAAAAACTGTAAATTTAAATTATGAGACCAGTCGTCTGAACTAATTAAGGTTATATATTTTTGTGTACGTTTATTCTTTTTCTCTAAGGTTGGCAACATTGTACAAATCACCAAGCCAGAAGGAACATACAGTACTGTTTGAAATCACAGTGAGTATTATTTTTTTAGAATAGGATTTTGGTATTAGTGGGCAGAAATGATTGGAAGAAATTATTTACACTTGTTTCTGTTAACTTTGTGGGCCAATTTTGAGGACAACTTTTCATGCTTAGAACATTCCCAAAGTAGTAGTGTACACATAATAGTCACAATTGGGCTAAAATTTATTCTTTTTAAAAAATATTTTATTATTTCTTAGTACATGTTTGCAGTATATAATGATTATATTCATTGTGGGGAATAGATACATATACTGTACATAACACATCTCAATTCTTTTTTATTTCTTCTTCCTCTCCATCCCCCTTTAAAAAAATATTTTTTTTTGCCAGCATCAGACTCATTTAATTATTTTATGGGTCATTATCAAGTTAGTTATCATAAACAGATTAACAGCTTAACTAACAAGCCAAAAACATATAAAACACATAAGACAATTACACTAAATCAAGGTATACTTTTTGAAATTTGTTCTTTTGTTTGACAAAAACATTTTAGTTTATTAATACATGTGTGTAGTATGTAATATTTACGTTCCTTGTGGGAAGTTGGTACATGTGCATCACACATCTGAATTCCTTTTATCTTTTTCTTTTTTTTTTTTTTTTTTTGGTGCTGAGGATTGTACTCAGGGCCTTGTTCTTGCAAGGAAAGCACTCTAACCATTGAGCTAAATCCCTGATCCCTGAATTCCTTTTTTCATCCATTCCCTTTCCCTTCCTTCCCTCCCCCGTCTACCCATTTCTTGATCCCTTTCCTTTTTTTTTTTTTTGGTACATGCTTGTAGTATGTAATGTTTACAATCCTTGTGTGGAGTTGGTACATCTACAAAACATCTGGTTCCTTTTTTTTTTTTTTCCCATCCCTTATCCCTTTCCACTCTCCCTTGCCTCTATCTCTTGATCCTCCCCTCCTTTTTTTGTTTTGCTTTGTTTTTCGGGTGCTGGGAATCAAACTCGGGGCCTTGTGCTTGCTAGGCAAGCACTCTACCGCTTGAGCTAAATCCTCAACCCCTGTTTTTGTTTTTTTGAGACAAGATCTTGTTATGTAGCTCAGGCTGGCCTTGAACTCACTATGTAGCCCAGGCTGGCCTTGAACTATTGGCAGTCCTGCCTCAGCCTCCCAAGTGCCAGAATTAGAGGCATGTGTCGCCCCCTTCCCCTTTGAGAACAATCTGTCACTCCCTACTTCCCATTAACTTTTATTTTGCTCTTTATTTTTACTGTAAATATCTCATATAAGAGAAACCATGTGATATTTAAGCTTGTATGTGTGATTTATTTCACTTAACATTATGGTTTTAAGGTGGTGAAATGTATACTTAAGTAGAAGACATGCTCATTTTGGCAGCATATATACTAAAATTGGAATGATACAGAGAAGTAGAAGAGAAACCTGGGGGTGATGGCACACCCCATAATGCCAGTACTCAGGAGGCTGAGGCAGGAGGATTGAAAGTTTGAGCCAAACTTGGACAATTTAGCAATTTAACAAGATCATCTCAGAATTAATAATTAAAATAGGGCTGGGGAACGTAGCTGAGTGCAGAGATCCTAGGTTCAATCCCCAGTACTAGAAAAGAAATAAAAGTATGTGTAAAATACTATTATACAACTGTGACTTGGACTATCCAGGTGGTTTAGCTGCTTTGTTTTGTTTGATAAACTATCTCAAGCACAAAGTAGCTTCCCTATCAGTTACTTAAACATATTTGGAGGAGTCAGGTATTGTGGCATATGTCCGAAATCTCAACTCTCTGGGAGGCTGAAGCAGGAGGATTGAAAGTTCCAGCCTAGTCAGGGCAACTTAGTGACTTCATAAGACCCCGTGTCTAAATAATAAATAAAAGAGCTGGGGATATAGCTCAGTGTGAAAGGCGTGGATTCAGTCCTCAGTACCAAAAAGAAAAGAGAAAAAAGAAAGACCAATCTTTATTTTAGATGTTCTTAAAGCGTATTTGTATCTTTCTTCATCTTGCAGCCTCAGGGATTTAGAGATGCTGTTTCTGCGGCGTGTTCATTACAAATGGAAGGTTCATTGAATTCCCGGAAACGGTCACGAGATTCAGATGAAGAACAATAACCCTAAAAGTAATCTTAAAGTATAGAAATATATTGATGTTGTAAAATTCAATGTGTAAGGTGTTGGGGATTTAGCTCAGTGGTAGAGCGCTTGCCTAGCAGGCACAGCACCCCTCCCAAAATTCAATGTGTACAAGTAGTAAATCATTACTTTAAAATATAAACACACATTGCAGCATGAACAAATCAGAATTATGTGAAGTTAATGGAAAAAATAAGGAATATGATTCTCTGAAAAGGTTTTCTAAAATTACATTTTGTTTTCATTTTCAGTCATATTTAAGAGAGGTGATAGAGATATTTCATATTCTAAATGTGGAAAGCTAATCTTATATGGCCAATCTGAATTTATCATTCAGACTGGAAAAGTTATTTGCAAATTGGCCTAGATAATCCTAGGAATAGATTTTTTTCTTATTTTTATTCTCTTGAAATGTAGCTTTGACAATGCTTTAAAATAACTTGTTTCATTAAAAGAAACCATGAGTCAGTATATCATTGTATTTGGTTTATGGGTGAGACTCACATTTTAGATAACCAAATTGATTTTAGTGGCATCAGTTGTAAAATCTAAGCCATTTAATTTTTGATGTTATTTTATAATGTTAAAGGGAAGATTTTGTAGTTGCTATATCATCTAGAAATTGTTTGAAATATATAGCCTCCGGAATGCTTAGGTTGGTAAGCCTCTAGCAATTTATTTCTTTTTGGGGAGGCGCGGGTGCTGGGGATCAAACTCAGGGCCTTGCAAATGCTAGGCAAGTGCTCTACTACTTGAGCTAAATCCCCAACCCCTTATTTTCTTTTCTTTTTTTTTGTTTTTTTGAGACAGGGTCTCACTTTGTAGTTCAGGCTGGCCTTGAACTCACTATGTAGTTCCGGCTGGCCTCGAGTTCTCAGTAATCTTCCTGCCTCTGCCTCCTGAGTGCTGGGATTATAGGCATGTGCTACCACAGCTGGCTCAGTTATTTATTTCTATTAGGGTATACTGTTTTTTGTTTTACTTTGGTGTATGGGGGATTAAAACCAGGGGCACTCTATTTACCACTGAGCTACATTCCCAGCCTTTATTTTTTATTTTGAGGGGCAAATTCTTGCTGAATTATACAGCCTGGCCTTGAACTTGCGGTCCTCCTGCCTCATCCTCCTAACTAGTATTTCTACATTTTTGAAGTATGATGTAAAGTTTCATTCTAGAATTCTAGATGTCTTAACATTTTCCTTTGAATCCTTTTTGTTTCACATTTTTTATTAATGTATATTAATGATTCCTCTTTGGCAGATTGGTGCATGCACAGAATATACTTTGATCATTTTCACCCTAGCATATCTCCTGTGCCCGGATTCCCATCTAGTTTCACTTTTTTCCCCTTGGGGGGTTTAATGCCTATAATATATTTTGATCATATTCATCTTCCTGTTACTGGCCTTACACCCTCTTCCTCTCTCCCCCTATTCCCTTCATCTTGTCTCATTATAGTCTCCCTTCTGCTTTCTTATCATTTATCATCTTTTTCAGATTCCACATAAATACTAGGAATCCTTTTTTTTTTTTTTTTTTAATGTTAGGATTAAACCCAGGGCCTTACACGTGATAGGTAAGTGCTCTACCACTGAGCTACATCCCTAGCCCCAGAAAAAGTTTTTAAAATAATTTCAAGTTATACACTATAACAATGATATTTTCAAGATTTTAGTAAAAAGTGGTATTTTCTGTCCCAAGCTTAATACTTAATTTATAACATTTCTTCAGTGTAACTATTCTGCGGTTCATTATACATAGGACAGCTATAACTTAATTGGGACTGTTTGAGAGTGAAAGCAGGTATTGCTAACAATGATACCAGGACAGTAGACATGGATCACTGAGTTGATTGCAGTGGTCTAACTTGTAATCCCAGCTGTTTGGGAGACTGAGGCAGGAGGATTACAAATTTGAGCCCAGCCTGGGCAACTAAGTGAGACCCTGTCTCAAAAAAGACTGGGGAGGTAGCTCAGCCATAAAGCATCTCTGGATTCAATCCCTAGTACCACAAGAAAAGAAACCAGGGTTGTCCCAGGCAAATCAAGCATATAGTCGTCCTAATTATGTAAGACTAATTTTATTTTATTTTATTTATTTTTTTCAGGTGCTGGGGATCAAACTGAGGGCCTTGTGCTCTCTAGGCAAGTGCTCTACCACTGAGCTAAATCCCCAGCCCCTTGTAAGACTAGTTTTAAATGACTACTTTAACATAGGATGACTTATTGTAACTTTCCTACTTTTAAAGGGTTAAAGATATTTTTACATTTGATACAATTACTAAAAAAATTTCCTATCATTTTATATTCTATCTGCTCAAATCATGAAATCAAGAGTTTAGGGTGTCCTAAGTATTAAATACTGTTATGAACAAGCATCAGATAATGTAGGACTTATCTTTTCTTTTCTTTTTTGCAGTGTGAGGGATCAAATCAAGGGCCTCTTACATGCAAGGCAAGCACTCCACAACTAATTCACACCCCCTCCCTGTAATACTGTACTTTAAAAGACGTATAGGACCAAAATACAGACAAAGCCAAGTGTTTTGGGTTTTTCTTTTTTAATTAATTTACCATATTTGTTTATTTGTGGAACTAAATATTAAACTCAGAGCCTTTGGTTTGAGCTACATCTCCAACATTCATTCATTCATTCATTCATTCAGACACTGGGGGATATTTTTTAAATTTTTATTTCAGGACAGGTCTCACTAAGTTTCAGGGGAGGGCCTCAAACTCCTAATCCTCCTGCCTCAGCCTGGTGAGTGCTGGGATTACAGGTGTGTGCCACCATGCTTGGCCTAGGTTTCTCTTTGCAACTTTTTAAAAATAAAATTTACATCATGAGAACATTCAATGTTGTTTCTACTGCTATTCTATTTTTCTAGACATAAAAATATAGATATTTATTATATATTTTAATCTGCTCAGGTGGCCATAACAAAATACGATAGACTGGTGCCGTAAACAACAGAAATTTATTTTCTCACAGTTCTAGAGGCTGAAAGCTTGATACCAGGGTGAGTTCTGGTGAGGGATTTCTTCCTGTCTTACCAGAGGTCAGTCTTTCCTCAGTAGATATCCATGGAGGCCACCAGTCCTTTCAGATCAGGACCCCATTCCCATGACCTCATTTATCTTAAATATCTCCAAAAATTTCTATCTCAAAATATAGTCACATTTGGGATAAGAATTTGAACATACGAGTATTGGGGGAATACAATTTAGTTCACACCACAATAGGAGACTTAAAAATACATTTTTATATGTATACACAATTTTTTAAAAATTATGTCATCTTGTAACCTGCTTTTAAAACTTTAAATATTTTTGGAGCTTTAGTTACTATTTTTTTTTTGGTGTGGGGGGGCTGCTGGGGATCGAATTCAGAGCCTTGCGCTTGCTAGGCAAGTACTGTACCACTGTGCAAAATCCCAGTCCCTAGTTACTGTATTTTTAGTGTTAATAACCATTTAAATTCTATTTCAAAGAAACTGAAATTATGATTTGTATTAGATTTCCTATTGATACTATAATAAACTAACAGATTTAGAGGCTTAAATAATACAAATTTGTATTGGGGCTAAAGGTGTACCTCAGTGGCAAAATGCCTGCCTGCAATGTGCTGGGCTCTGGGTTCAGTCTCAAGCACTGGGAAAAAAAAATGTTATCTTACAGTTCTGGAGTCTGAAATCAGTTTCATTCTTGCTGAGGGAAAATGTATTTCGGTGTTTTCTACTTTTTGGTTTTGTTTTGTAATGCTCTATCACTGAACCACACCCCCAACCTCCTTAACTTTTTGGAGGTTTTATTTCCTTTTTTTGGGAGGCAGTAACAGAGGATTGAACCCAGGGCTTTGCAATGAGCTACATTTCCAGCCTTCCCTTTCTTTATCCCTCGTTTCTTCCTCCTTCCTCCCTCCTCCCTTCCCTTCTCTTTCTTTTCTTCTTCCTACCTTCCTGTCTTTCCGTCCATCCTTGCTTCCCCCTTTCTCTTTCTCTGTCTCTCTTTCTCTTTCTCTTTTTTTGAGACGCTGCCAAATTGTCCAGGCAAAATTCTCCTGCCTTAACCTCCCCAGAGTGTTGGGATTATAGGAATGTGCCATTATGCCCAGCTTCAAATATTATTATTTCTCACTCAACTATAAAATGTATATGAATATTCAAAAAGCCCTGAGTTTGATCCCCAGCACCAAAAAAAGTATATAAAATATTTTTTGCCTACCATTTTTCATTCATTTTAACTCACGATGTGATAGTATGCTTATCATCTCCAGTTCATATAAGCTTGCCACCTAATGCTAGACTAGTAAATTGATTAAAAGTTTTACTTCCTAGGAAATCAGTGATTGCATCCAGGTTTCATCTTGTAGTTTGACAGTACAGTAAATTTTTTTGGTGCTGGGGATTGAACTCAGGGCCTTCAACCTGCTAGGCAAGCACCCTACCCACTGAACTAAACCCCTAGCTCCTCAAAAAATATATATTGAGGCTGGGAATTTAGCTCAGTGGTTAGAGTGCTTGCCTTGTAGGCACAAGGCCCTGAGCTCGATCTCCAGCACCAAAAAAAAAAAGAAAAAAAAAATATATATATATATTTCTTTTACTCCATTTCATGCCATTGTTATGATCACTCTTTCTGATGATTTGTATACATGCATAAATATTGCTATAGTTTGGAAGTTAAGTGTCCCCAGAAGTCCATGTGGGTAAAGTCCTGCTCTCCAGAGAGGCACTACTGAGAGGTGGTGGAAACTTTGTAAGGGGTGAGGTCTTGTAGAAAAATGTTTAGGTCAGTGAGGGCGCGCCCCAAAGGGGATCATGGGGCCCCAGTCCTTTGCTGACACATGTTCCTGCCATTGCCATCTGGCACCCCCACCAGAGGCCTAGAAGCAGTGGGTCCCCCACTCATGAACTAGAGCCTCCAAAACCGAGCCAAAAGAATTCCTTTCCTGATACAAGTTGATCATCTCAGGTATTTGTTACAGGGATAGAAAACTGACTAACACAAATGTATTTGTACACACACACAGAAAACGTTTCTAGTGATTTTGTGTTACTTCTATGTTTTACCATGCCTTGGCCACAGTTAGTACAACACAGGCCATTAACATAATCTCTGTAAAAAAATTCTAGAGGGAAGAACAAATATTAGAAATTTAAATTTTGCTCTGCTTTGAGAAACCCTTTCCTACTCTTGGAAAATCCTCGATTCCATGGAAATTATTAAAAGTATAAAATACAATAAAGTATAGAATTAAAAGCTTACATGATTTAATTCATGATTTTGTTTTGTTTTTTGGATAGGGACTTCACATTTCAAAGACTGTTAGAGATCTGTATTGCTAGAGGAAACCTTAGAGGTCATGCTGCCAATATCATAAATGTATACTTTTTCAAATGTTCATATGTGTGTACATATATTTTTTTTCTTTTTGCTAATTATTGGGTTTTACAAATATCTTTTCTCTCTCTCTCTTTTTTTTTTTTTTTTTTTTGGTGCTGGGGATCAAACTCATGGCCTTGTGTTTACAAGGCAAACACTCTAATCACTGAGCTAAATCCCCAGCCCCTACAAATATCTTTTCTTGAAGTATTTTCAGAGTATTGTAAATTATGGCTTTAATTTTGAAGATACATACCTTAAACATACTTATGTTTACAGTGCTTTTTTATTTATGGGACACTTTTGTGTCATTTTATTTGATCCTTCCAGGAACTCTGTAAGATAGATGTGATAGGCAGTCCTGTCTGCTCTTTTTCCTTCTGTCTCTCTATCTGATGCCTAACAACCATTTAACTATTGCTTGTTGAATGAATAAATATTTCAGGTGAAATTTAGGGTAAATTCTGTTTTCAAGTGGCCAGATAAAAATACTATTTCTAAAAAAAAAAAAATACTATTTCTATTTGGTTATGCATAGGATGCTATTTTGGAGCACTTTTTAAAATCTATAATACTCTTGGTTTTTATTTTTACATTTTTATTGTGGCAAAATAGTTATAACAAGATTTGCCGTTTAAACCATCTGTAAGTATTCAGTGAAGTTAATGTTCATCATATTCACTATGTTATGCAACCATTACCCCCCCTTTTTTTTTTGAGTTAGGGTCTTAGTAAATTGGCTTGTTGTCCAGGCTGCCTCAGCCTTCCTGAGTGCTGGGATTATAGACACATGCCACTGGGCTGTATGTAATCCATTACCACTATTTCTAAAACTTTTCATTATCCCCAACAGAAACTATATACATTAACCAGTAACTCGCTATTCTTCTTTCCCCTTATAATTTCTCATCTACTTATCATTTTTATGAATTTGCCTATTATAATTCATTATAAGTGGAAGCATACAATATCCTTTCTTTTGTGTCTGGATCATTTCACTTGGCATATTTCTAGTATATGTGCTGCCGAAGTGCGGTCTCACTTGGCATATTTCCAAAGTTCTTCCATATTGTGTCATATATAAGAATTCCATTCCTTTTTTTTCCCATTCCTTTTAAAGGCTAAATAATATTCCACTTTGTGTTTATATTACATTTATCCATTCATCTGTTGATAAACATTTGGGTTATTTCTAAAGTGTTATTTGTTTGTTTCTGTTGTTTTTTGACAGTCTCCCTGTGTAGTCCAGGCTGGCCTTGAACTCATGATCCTCCTGCCTCAGCCTCCTGAGTGCTAGGATTACAGGTGTGATTGACCACACCCACTTTTTTTTCTTTTTTTCTCCCCCCCCCCCCCGTTTCTCAGTACTGGGAATTGAACCCAGGGACTTATAGGTAAGTGCTATAGTGCAGATCTACATCCCTAGCCCTTTATGTTTTACTTTGAGATAGGGTCTCTTAGTTGCTCAGGCTGGCCTCATACTTAAAGTCCTCTTACCTCATCCTTCTGAGTAACTGGGATTAGAGTTGCCACCATGCCCAACTCTGAAGTTATTTATCTTGTTAATAATATTCTTACTAAAATATTTACAATTAGTGATAAAATTAGAGTTTAATGTGATTGAAAAATCTCAGGACTAGATTTAGAAGACCTGTATTCTAATTCCAGTTGAGACATTAACAAGCCATGTTCGTTTTGGCACTTTTATTTTCTTGTGTCATTGTCTTATTTTTAAAACAAGACTAAATTACTGCTTAAATTCATTGCTCTATACTTGCCTCGAGTGTGCAAAACCCTGGGTTACATCCCCAGCACAAAATAAATTTAAAAAAATAAGTTCATTGGTCTAAATTTTGGATGTCTGCTTTTGTAGATGTTATTAAATATTCACTGAAAATGATCAGTACTGGAAATAGTGAAAAGTGTGACATTTATACTTTTATTTTTCAAGATCAATAATGCTAGTGTTCCCATTTTGATACATTGCATTTCAGTTTTGAAACACGAAGTTGAAATGTTCTATTATTTAAAAAAAAACCAACCAAGATGTATCATGTACAGGTACAAAATAACCATGTTGATTATGATCATTATGTATACAATGTACCAATACATGTTCTTGGTAAAAATAATAAAAAAATTAAAAAAAAAACTATTGAGTTACAGAAGAGGCTGGCTGTTCGTAATATGTATTTTTAGTTAACATCAGTGCCTAAATTTACTGTTACTGTTAAAATTTACAGAACATTTTCCTCCCTCAGAACTGATTTTGGCATAAAACATGTTGACAAGATTTCATGTATTTTTGACCGAAGTATATTCCTTTGCCTGTTTTCCATTTTAGTTCATCACTAACATAGGCCTTTCTATGTTTCAGCTATCTGATTTTCATTATGTATAGTAAGATGTGAGCTTTTAAAGACACTATTACTCAGGTTGTGATTTTATGTGTAGCTTATTTTATGAGGATATCAGTTGGGCTTGAGAACTCATGGAAATTACGTCCTACTTACTTTCAAAATGCAAAACTACAAGGTACGAGACAAAAGCCAAATATAAAGAAAGCTTACATCAAGAATTCGTATAAATCAAGGCTCAAAGAAAAAAAATCATAATTGATTATATAACCATTACTGATATGTTCTTTAAAAAAAAAAGTTAGGCATGGTTATGTACACCTGTAATCCTAGTTCTTGGAGAGGCTGAAGCAGGAGGATCACAAGTTTGAGTCCAGCCTGGGCAGCTTAGCAACTGAGACCTGGTCTCAAATAAAAAATTAAAAAAAGGCTGGAGATTTAGCTCCATGCAAAGACCCTGGGTCTAACTAAGCCCTAGTTCTACGCACTCCCCAGTTTTCATTTCTGGGTTTTAAAAAAATTTGCTAACATTGTTTGTTTGTTTTGCAGTACTTGGGATTGAATTCAGGTGTTTCACACTGTATCCCCAGACCTTATTTTTTGAGGCAGAATCTCAATAAGTCACTAAATTGCCCAGGTGGAATTTGAAATTGGAATCCTCCTGCCTCCACCTCCCAGAGTGCTAGTTGTATGCCACCATGCCTGGCTTAATTTTTTAAATTAAGGAATATTTGTACAAGATTTAAATTTAAAAAGCACTAGAATGTTTTTTGGGGGGTTGCTGAGGAAAAGCACTATATTTTTATTTTTTATATATTTTTTTTTTTTTTGTGGTGCTGGGGATCGAACTCAGGCCCTTGTGCTTTATTTTTTATATTTTTAAAGCACTAGATTTTGAAAGTCAATGAAAATTATTTACTTCCTGTCCCTTAGTCATTCAGTTCCTTTTTAGGAGCCAACAGTCATTACTAGTTTCCTATATGATCTTCTAGAGCTATTCCATGTATGTAAACTATAAATTACTTTTTATTCAACACCTTCTTAAATAATACACACACTGTTCAGCACATTGTTTTTGTGTCAGTACAGCACCAGTAGAATTTTCTCAATTAAAAAAACTTCTGTGTAACATTCCATTGAATGAATATACTGTTGCTTGATCACTAATTGATAAATATTTAGGTTAATTTAGCTTCTAATGAGGATATAAAGAATTGATAAGAATTATATATATTTAAAAGTTTGACAGATTGTGCCAAATTGTCCCCCAGGAAGGTTACTAGCTTATACCACCTATGATGTTTAAGTGTGGCTGTTTTTTCAACTCCTGACCACATGTAATTTGGGTTTGGGGGTTTTTTTTGGCCAGTTTGATACTTTCCTTAAGAATGACATCTCATTGTGTGATTTTTTTTTTTTACATATTTTTAGTTGCATTAGACTATCTCAGCTTGATGTCATTAAATATTTGAATTATAATGAACTTTTATCTGATTGCATGTGTATTACTTACCAACCTGTTGATAATTAGATCTCCCAATTAAAGCCAGATCAGTGCAGATGTCTGGTCTCACCAGAATTAATAACTCTCACTGTAAATTCATATGTTTGCCCTTGTGGTTTTTATGTATTGGATTCTTTTCTACAATCTTTTTTTTTTTTTTTTTTTTTTTTTGGTGCCAGGGATCAAACTCAGAGCCTTCTGCTTGCAAGGCATATACTCTAACCGCTGAGCTAAATCCCTGGCCCACCTGTATTGTATTCTTATAGGCTTGTTAGCACTAGTTAATATCCATCCATGTAATTAAATTTCTAACACACATTTCTGAGGCTCCAAGTTCAAGTTGCTGAACTTTGTCATAAATTCATGAAGCTAAACATTGTTATAGTAGTTTAAAACATATTTTTTGGCATTTCTCCTCTCAGGAGGTGGGGTATGTTACATCCTTTTCTCTTGAGTCTGAAAGGGACCTATTTACTGCTTTGACCAATAGAGTGCCATAGAAGTAATGATTCTAACTTAGGAAATTAAATCATAAAAATCTACATGTCACTGAACACTCATTTTTTCTTTTTTTGGAGACAGGGTCTCGCTATGTAGTTCAGGCTGGCCTCAAACTCATGGCCATCCTCTTGCCTCAGCCTCCTGAGTGCTGGGACTACAGGTATGGGCCACCTGGAACACTCACTTTTGAAGCCCTAAGCCACCACATAAGTCTGCCTACCCTATGGCTATCATGTTGGAGTTGTTATGTACAAGCATTTCAGTTGACAGCCCTAGCTGAGCTCTCAGTCAACAGCTAGCATCAACTGCTAGTTTAGCAACACAGTGAAATTAGTATCTTGATAAATATTCACATAATAGTCTTTTTCTACTCTTTTTTCTATATAAAGGAAAAAAGTGTAATGTAAGTGATCTTGGACTCTAGATCACTTGAACCTTTAGATATTCTATCCCCAGCTGCTATCTAAGGGCAACCTCCTGATGCCTACAAGTGAGAATCACCTATCTGAGCCCAGTCAACCTACAAAGCTGTGAAAAGTAGTAAAATGTTTTTTGTTATGGCCACTAAATTTGGGGTAGTTTGTTTTGCAGTAGTGGATAACAGGTACACCCACTTGAGAGCTTCTCTGAATGGGTTGCAGGATCTTACCAAGTTGTATCCTCAGGTGCCTTCTTAGAATCTCAGATCTTCTTGTCGCATGTCTTTTTAGCTTCTTTTGTACACCTTTATTCCCACTGGTACCATTCTTTTCTGTACTCTCATTGACTCCCACTACCCAACTGATTCCAGCCTTTAACCTCTCTTCTTCAATCCTTCCTGCACTGATCTGAAAGAATATTTGCATATTAAATTATCTTAAAACATAGTTTTTAATCATGTTTATTTCCAATTCAGTATTTTCCCAATATTTGGAAAAAAGAATTACTATTTTATCTCCCTAGATCTAATACTGAACATTGGCTCATAGGCTTTATACCTGAGTTGTGAACTTAGCGAAGCATGGTGGCACATGCCTTTGTTAAAAAAAAAAAGCCATGAAATTATTGGTATATATTTCCAGAGATATAAGATTTAAGAATCTTATAAGAACACTTAAAGGATATTTGAAAAATAATTTTATGTATGAAGGGCCTACATTTCTTTTGTATACATATTTTGGTTTTCTGCATCTGTGCAAGTAGTTAAGTATATAGAAGTTCATCAAGTCTTAATCCTCACCTTGCAGAATTACTGGAAATCATGTGCTATATTGGTGCCAGGTATGTCATTTATAGATCACTCTTTCATAAGGCAGCAAACCACTTCATATGCCCAAATCATTTCCTTTCTGGAAAAGATGCATTGTGTCAGCATGGTTACCATGTGTGGTAATTGATAATGTCTGTGCCACATGGCTTAGTTCTACCCTTGTCCAACACAGCTATTCTACCACCTATGATTACCATATGTTACAGCACTCTAGGTTAATAGAGTCATTTCCATCTTTCTTTCTAGTCACAAATGTCACCGTGGCTCAATTCCATCAGCTTAACTAATAAAGTATTCAGTACTATTGAAGGATGGAAAATACCTTTATGAAGAGTTTTTATGTTTAATTGCCTATTCCTTATTTATTTATTTATTTGTTTGTTTTTGAGTCAGGATCTTGCTTTGTAGTTTAGGCTGTCCTTGAACTCACTATGTATCTCAGGCTGGCCTCGAATTTGAGGTAATCTTCCTACCTCAGTCTCCCAAGTGCCAGCATTACAGGCATGCATCACTGTGCCCACCACCATTCATTCATTCATTCATTCATTCATTCATTTATTGGGTGCTGGGTCCTTTTTTATTTTTTAAAAAAGCAGCTTTTGTTTGTCTACTTTTTTTTTGAGACAGGACCTTACTAAATTGTCCTGGTTTGGCTTGAACTTTTGATCCTCCTGCCTCAGCCTCCCACAGTGCTGGGATTACAGACCTACACCACCACACTGGCTTATTTGGCTCTTTTTGATGAATGCTCCAAGTTAGAAATGGGTATCTCCTGACTAGAATAAGGGCATGATTGGTATTATTCTGATTTTTTTTACACATATTTATCCCAAGCAAATATGTAAAGGTAATTAAAAATTGGATTATAATAAAGGTAGAGATGTTACCACCACGTGAAGCACTTTCTAATTTTTGTAAAGTGAAGACTAGTAGCAAAATGTTAATGTGGACCATTTTAAGTAATAGCAATTCATTCTAGAAAAGTCATTATAGAAGGAATGTGCCACATGTTAGCCATTTATAGTACCATCATCAAATTACCATCAACCCCTGCCCTAATCCTCTTTTGTAAGGATGTCATAATAAGACCAGAAATAATTTTGGTTGTTCAAAGAACTCTTCTAAGAAAAAAAGATGGTTATTAATGGTTAAAAAAAGGTAAAAAAAGATCAGAACCGATTTTGGAGACTTAATACTTTGGCTTTTAAAACTGGTAAAATTTAGTGCATGTGGGCCTGTTATTACTTTTGAAATGAATTTTAATTTTGACAGCTTTGGACTGTTGCTGCAATATGACCCTATTTGCCAGTAATAGAAAGAAATAAAAAATTATTACAGCAGTAATGTTTTTGGCAGCAAATGGGGAAGATTTAAAACTATATTGTTGATCTGGGAAGTAGAACAGGAAGTTCCTATTTGAAAACATTTCTGTGTGCTCAGTTTATTCAGTTGTCAGGTAGTATGTTGTTCACTACTAGTTAGTTTGACAACACAATTATATCAATAGTTTATTTTATTTATTTTAGTTTTTTTGTGTGGTGCCAGGGATCAAACTCAGGGCCTTGGGTTTGCTAGGCAAGAACTCTGACCACTAAGCTAAATCCCCAGCCCCTATATTAATATTTTAAAGCTATTTATATATTAGTTATCCTTTAATACAATTTATTTTTTTCTTTTTTTTCTTTTTGGTGCTGCTAGATATTGAATCCAGAGCCTTGTACGTGCTAGGCTAGGTGCCGTATCACTGATCTCTACCACTGGCCTCCTGATTTGGTTTTTAAAATAATGAATTTTATTTTTTATTTATTTATTTTTAAAATTTTTATTTTTACCAAGAACATGTATTGGTACATTGTATACACAATGATCATAATCAACATGGTTATTTTGTACCTGTACATGATAAAATAATGAATTTTAAAATACTTTTTTTTTTTTTTTTTTTTTGGTGTCAGGGATCAAACTCAGGGCCTTTCACTTCCTAGGCAAGCACTTTAACCACTGAGCTAAATCCCCAGGCCTAAAATACTTTTTTTTTTTTTTCAATTGGCACTGAGAATTGAACCCAGGGCCTTTTCATTGAGCTACATCCCCAGTCCCTTATATTTTCATTTTTTATTTTGAGACAGGGACTTGCTAAGTTGTCCAGACTGGGTTGAACTTGTGATCTACCTGCCTTAGCCTCCTAAAGTGCTGGGATTACAGGTGTGCAGCATCATGCTTGGCAAAAAACAAAACAAAATCATATTTTTGTATTTCAACTTAAAATTTACTATTAGACATACCCTTAAACATTTGAGTAGATATTGACTGGTAAGCCACAGGATATGACATATATATAGTTTATTGTTATTATGCTTTCTTAAAAATATACTTTTTTGGGGGGCAGTGCCAGGGATCGAATTCAGGGCCTTGGGCTTGCTAGGCAGGCACTCTACCACTTGAGCTAAATCCCCAAACCCCAAAATGTATTTTTTAGTATATGTGCTGTCTAAGGAAGCACAGATATACTTTTTAAAACATAAAGTATGTTTTACTATTTGAGATATGGTATTAGCTTTCAATCAGTAACTTTTTTACGGTTAGCCATTGTCAAGCTGGCCTGGTGGTGCAAGCCTGTAATTCCAGCACTTGGAAGGCTGAGGCAGAAGGATTCCCATGACTGAGACCATTCTGGGTTCATAGTAAGTTCAAGGCCAGCCTGAACTACATAGTGAGACTCCGTCTCAACAAAACAAAACAGGGGTTGGGGATTTAGTTCGAGTGGTAGAGTGCTTGGTTAGCAAGCGCAAGGCCCTGAGTTCGATCCCCAGCACCCACAAAAAAAAAACAAAAACAAAAACAATTAGCAATGTCAAAATTGACGGGGGATTTGAAAAGAGTATTTCTATTTTTGCCTATAAAGAGATAAGACAGACACATTTTAAAACAGTTGAAATAGTCTAGATTTCTATAACCAGGCTAATATTAACTGGAAATAGATTTAAAATTTACATGTTTTTCTTAGTTATAGTCATTAATTACTTACCAGATATTTTAGCTATTTTTGAAAACTATTAAGATTGTTTTTCAGAGTAGAAAGGACAGGATTTCCATATATGCCCTCCCTCTTACCCTAGGTTTCCCTGTTTACATTTTGCTTTAGTGTGGTACATTGGTTACAGCTGATGAGCCAGCATTAGTAGTATATTATTAACTAAAGCCCACAATTAATATTAGGGTTTCTTCTTGTACATTTTATGGGTATACTGACATCTCTCCATCATTTGAGTAATACCAACTAGTTTTTACTGCTCTAAAAATTCCCTGTGCTCTGCCTATACCCCCCAGCCCAAACCCTGGCAACCTATCCTTAAGTTATTTTAGAAATAATTTACTGATAACTTTGCTTCGAGTAAATTCAGTGTCCCAGGAGCATCTTTAGCTACCTAAACATACTTTAACTTCACCTTACTCCATTTATAGTTTTTGTATCTAATCCACTTTATAGTTCCTTAAGATATTGCTACCGTATCTGTCAGGATCTGGTTTAGAAAGTACAGAAGTGAGAGCTACAAGAGCTACAAGAGAAGGATTATATGAGTTCTACAAGTTTCAGAAGCTGGAAGCTGCTACCATGCCTAAAGTACAAATACAGGAAGATATTTCTAGAGCTTGTGCTGAAGTCACTGGCCAAAGCTGGGCTCCCATTGGACGGATTTGATGGGAGCAAAGCCACAAAGAAGATGCACTAGGCTTCAGGACTGCGATAGGGAACAGCAACTCAGCCAGACCCTGTTGCAAAATAAAAAGGACTAGGTTCAATCCCCAGTCCTGCAAAGCAACAACAAAAGAAGAAAACGTCTGAATTTTTGTGTACAGGTTTTTTTGTGCTTGGGTATGCATGTTGGACATGCTTTTACTTCTAATGAGTAAATAATCTGGGAGAGGAATTGCTAGGTCGTCCAAGAAACTGCCAAATGCAACAATTGTTTTTAACATTGTAAATATTACTGTGAATGTCCATGAAAGGACATAGTGCTTTTCCTTCAAAGAGCTAAGGGTTAGAAGGACAATAGTTTTTATAAGAAAATCATCTCAAAAATCTCAATAATGTTAAATATCATTGATATACACTATGCTTTTCATAGCTTGATTTTTTAAAATAGTAAGGGGACTAAGGAGATGTAACAGGAGAGGAACTGAAAAGGAAAGCAAAGTGATGAAAAATAATGACTAACAAGACTTTTATTTTTTTAAAGGAGAGGTTTAATTTGGCTCAAGTAAAAAGACTTGACAGTGGTAAAGTCATCCTACACAGCCGCTCTGAGTTCCTGTCAGCAGCCTTCTGGCAAAGCTACTTTGTCCAGTGGATGCAATGGAATCTGCATTGATCTTTGTGAAAGAATATCTTTTATTAACACCAGCAAACATGCCTCTCATTTATAGTAATATAGAGATGTGGGCTTTTTCTTTTACTGTTAGAAGTAATGTTTTACCAACATAGATCACTTCCCTTTGATATGTGGGTTGAGTCATAAATTAATGTCACAAATAAATGTCATCTAGATGAGGGAGGCAACTACATTATGAAGTAGGAAGGCGTAACTTGATATGAATTGTTGCAGTTGACAGCTGTGCTCTTGAACTAAATGTCATGTCAAATTCTGGGATATTAACAGTTGTTGGAATGTAAAACTGTGGACATTTAGGTTAGCAACCTAAAAAGTTTTTTCAGTGTTTTCTAGACATTATGAAATGGAAATGAGCAGGTGTATTGAAAACAAAGACAAATGAGTTTAAAGGCTTTCCTGGCATCTCATAGAGAAGTTGCTTTACACTGGTGATGTTTTAAACAAAACACATAAATATATTTAGCATGTCTGGAAACAGACTTATTGGGTCTTTCCATTTACCTTTGAGGAAAAAAAGAGGTACAGAGAACTCAAGTGCATTACTCACTATATACTTTCCATCATGTATTATTTAATCTCAAGATAGCAGAGAGCATGGAACTCTTATTTTACATGATGCCATAATGGACATTAGTGAGGTCAACCCATTTAATCTTAAAATAACCGTATCAGGTCAGGGATTTAGAATACAGTATTGTATGAAAACAATTGGTGAGGAATCTCCCTCTTCTTCCATTAATAACTGACTGGAAATGGTATTTCAGACTCTAGTTCCAATTGAAACCCAGAAACAACCACTGGAGAGGATGGGGTAGATAATTTGCAAGAACATGTTTTTTAACGTAGAGAATCACTATGTTTTTGCTGAATTACATGTTGCCATGGACATGGTAGTATGCAGTAATGATACTGTCATCTATACAGCTGTATAACACAGCTTCTCCCTCTTCCACCCCTCAGTGAGGCTTGAAAATAATAGGTTTGTGTGTAGTTTGGTAAGAAATTAGAATCATTTAAAGTCATTTCAGTTCCAACCTAGGAAAGAAAAAAGAGACATGGGAAGGGATGGGAAGAAAAGCAAACAAAATGCTGTAGGAAAAAACCTACATGCAATACAGTATTATATACGTTATGCAGAAACTCAAGAGGGGAGCCTTGGTGTGATGGAAAACTAATGGGGGAAATTTACTGACCCTGAATCATGGATTGAGACCATGTTGCATCAGTTGCTTGTGACCTTGAGCAAAGTCACGATATCTTTAAGGCTTGGTTCCCTCACAGTGGTAATATGCTCTATCTGAAGGGGCTGTGGTAAAGTTGAAGGGGTGAGAACAACTTGTAAACTACAAAGCCCTATACAGATAAGGAATTATATGAACACAAGGTACTGTTGAATTTTCAGAAACAGAGAAGAGTTAAGGGGAAAGCATCTACAAGGTGTTGGAGATTGAGGTGGGTTTTAATTCTAGTTGCATGGTTAGAAGTTTTGAAAACAAAGCAAGTAGTTTATTTTTAATTTTCTTTTCTTTTTTCTTTGAGAAATGAGGATGATAGAATCAAATGAGAGAACCTTTGTAAAGGAACCTGCCACTAGCTAGGTATGTGTTTGTGGGCTCTTCACATCCCAACTACTTGTTCAATGAATGCCATCAGCAAAAGTATTGACAGTATGGTATCTTTCCACCTATCCCCTAAGGCAAGTTACGGACAGATGAATTTGAGTAAATGTAATCCAAGTGGGAACCAACAGCTCGACTGGGAGATGTCTTCATTCTTAACGTTGAGACTAGGGTCTTCATCCAATAAAGACATTCAGAGTTGGAGAGCAGGCGCATCCTGTGTCCTTAGGACTCCGAGGACTCGTCGGGAGGGACCCTGAAATTCTGAATTAGAACTGGTTGCCATGGCGACGGTCTCCAGGCAGCGTGGGCTGAGCTCTCCGTAGGGATAGAGGGTGGGCCGCCGCTGGACCCCGCGCGCGCGTTCGCCACCAACTTTCCCTCCAGACCCGAGAGGGGCGGCGCGCTCCGCGCCCGGGGCCGCGCACGTCCGTGCTCGGTGGCGCGCACGCCTGCGGGAGCCCTCTCCAAGCAACCTAGTGCTGATCGCTCTTGCTAGTGCGGCTGTTAACTGCCGTAGCGGGAAGCCCGAGGCTCAGAAGCAGCCCCCTCCCCTTCGTGGGCCTTCCCACCCCTTCCCGGTCGGCCTCGGGGCATGAGCAGCGATGGCCGGCTGCAGCCCTGAGGAGAAAACTTACCGGCGCTTCCTAGAGCTGTTCCTTGGCGAGTTTCGCGGACCGTGCGGCGGCGGCGAGCCAGAGCCGGAACCCGAACCGGAGTCCGAGCCCGAACCTGAACTGGTAGCAGCTGAGGCGGCCGAGGCTTCGGTCGAGGAGCCCGGGGAGGACGGGGCCACGCTGATCGCGACGGAGGAGGGCGAGTCGGAGCGAGAGCCGGAGCCTGAGGAGGAGGCGGTGGAGGCGGCGGCGGCGGCGGCCGAGGGCGAGGAGGAGGCGGCCCCGGGGCACTCGGCCGTGCCGCCGCCGCAGCCCCAGCTGCCGCCGCTGCCCCCGCTCCCGCGGCCGCTGTCGGAGCGCATCACCCGCGAGGAGGTGGAGGGCGAGAGCCTGGACCTGTGCCTGCAGCAGCTCTACAAATAGTTAAGTAGCGGGGCTTGGCTGGGGGGTGGCGCTGTCCCTGTCGCGCCGGCCTCGGACGACTCTCCCTCGGCCCTCAACTATGCTGTCGTTTCTGGTCCTCTCCCCCGCACCTACCGCGCCTCGGGGCGCCCACGCCCGCCTCGGTCCCGCGCCTCCTGCCCGGCCCTCCCGAGGCCTCGGCTCCATCCTCCCCTCCCTTCCCCTCGGCCGCCCGTTGCTCGATCCACTTCGTACATCCTTTGCTATTCCTCCCTCGGCAGCTCTTTCCAGTTTTGAGCTCCCTCTTCCCAGCTCCCTTTTCCTGTCCGGGAGGTTTCCGCCCAGTCTAGTTGGGTCTTCCCCTGGACTGGGTCCCTTGTTTGGCGGCAGAGACGCGGCTCCTTTCTAGACTGAGCTGAGATGCACCCTGCCTAATCGCAACAGTGATAATACCGGCTCCGTATCCAGATGAGGAGAGACCCGCCTGGCTCTTCCGCCAAGGCGCTCAGTGTGGAAAGTGATCTCTTTAGACGGCTCGGGGCACCAGAGACTAGTATTTTAGTTCAGAGACATTTGACAGCTCGTAACTGAGGGAGGTGGGAAGGAATTGGGAAAGAAGGATAGGTAAAATTTTACCAAGCAAGCCTCCAGGTGAAAAGACCGAGTGTAATTCGTTAAAGTGGAAACTCAGGCTGCTTTGATAAAATTGCAATTAGGTGCAGTATTTTCAGTCCATTAAGTAGATGGGGTGGGAGGTGGGGGGGGAAGCAGATGGCTTAGCTACACAGATGAAAGTCTAAAATAGAAAGGTCAAGACTTTGCCTTTCATCTCAGTTCCGGTTTTTATGGGCTTGAAATAGAAACGGTTTACAATTGCGTTTCTTTCTAAATGAAATTGTTTGGGAATGATGACAGGAGAATACTAAGAAGTCCAGAAAACATTGGTAAACCTGAAAATCTTTTGCAATTCAGCTAATACAGTAGTTGTAATGAAGGTGTTACTCTGACCACTCAAAAAGTTTACTACTGCAAGATTCACTGCAATTAAGTTGAAAATCACTTCTTGGATTTTCTCAAAAGCCAAAATAAATGGAAGGCCTGGAAAATAAAGCTGTTCCGTCCTCATCCATCCTAATAGACACCTGATCAAATGATTCTTTTAAAGCAGCAGTTTATCAAAATGAAAAAGCATTTAAACAATCTGTAGAAGTGGACTGCGAGGGTGTCTCACTTTATAAGCTATCTAAAATTTAATTTTTAAATATTGTTCAGTTACTATGAGAATAATGCTTTTTGGAAAATGTAAAAAATAAAATGGCGTGTAATAACACCACTCAGGGGTAAACAACCTTAACGTTTTAGAATATTTCTCCCTAGTCTTTGCAAACTAGCATAGAAAAGGGCTTATGAAATGTCATTTTTTACACTACTTAAAGACATTAAAGAGTCCTCCTTAAAATGGAAATATTTATCAAAGTGAAGGAGTTTATTTCACCACGAGATGACTGCTGTACTATTGTGACAATTTTTTTACCTTAACTAATGCAGTTATAGATTTGAAGGAACACAATTTAAACATTGGAGAATGTTCAAAAGAAAGAAGAAAGTCACTAGTTTGGTACAACCCTGTACATTTGCCATTAAATAAGTTTTTTTATGAAACCTATATAAAGATGATGGTAAGATGTGTGTTTTCATGTGGAAGGGAAGGAAGATTAATTTTGATGCACATATAAACTAGAAAAATCATTCAAATGATAAAGTGGCCATCAAATTCAGAAGTTTGGATTTGAAATAAAACTAGCAAAATTTAAGTTGGTATACATGATTTCACCTTAAGTCAGAGGTTTCATGTTCTGATTTCATAAAAATCAAAGATTTTATTCTGTGTTGTGTACAGATGCCATTAATATATTTTTCTTCGGATATAAAATGGCTGACTTATTTATGTAAAGTATTTTTAAGGTCCTTAACAGGTTAAAAGTTTTTAAAGATATACTTGGACACATTTAATTTTTATTTTATTTATAAGAGAAACACATATGACTTAGTCTGGAAGACTTGATCAATACTGGAAGACTGTGGGACTAGATCATTTGTCTGCCCAAACATTTCATTTTACAGTTTCAGAAAAGACATTCTGTACAAATGATTCCAACATTTTTCATTATAATCTCTGAATTTCAAAACTCTGCCTAACATAGTTGTAATGTTGGCTTCTCAAATTTCCTAGGAAATACTTTGAAATAATTCTAACTACAAATATGTGGGAATTGCTTATTTGGGGAAAATGAAGGGATTTTTTTCCCTAAGTATTTTTTAAAAATACCCCCTAGACTGTTCATTTTGGGAATTATTGATAGTCTTTTAAATGTTGTCAAGCGTGGGCTGGGAAAGTAGCTCAGTGGTAGAGCAGGGCAAGACCCTGGGTTCAATCCTGAGCACCATACACACTCACACACAAAAATATATTGTCATGCCTGTCAAATGGTGCTAAAATTCCTAAATGAAGTTACCTGAACTATACTGTATGGTCCCAGTTAGATAGTTGAAACTAAGCAGGAAGAAAACAACACTGTATTTAATAACAGTTTTATATAAGTTCTCTAATGTATTTTTCTGTCAGTATTTTATAAATATATATGGCTGTTAAATGGCTTAAAAGTCTCTGAAGAAAATAAAAGCGGTGCTTAATACTATTTTTCATATACACTGATTTTTATTTTGTGAGTTGGAGGTGTAGTTCAATGGTACAGTGCTTGCCTAAAAATATTTTTTTCTTCTAAAAAAAAAAAAGTATTATGGGGGTTGGGGATTTAGCTCAAGTGGCGGCAGGGTCTCACTATGTAGTTCACACTAGTCTTGAACTTACTTTGTAACCCAGCTTGGTCTCAAACTCAGGTAATTCTCCTGCCTCTATCTCCTGAGTACTGGGATTACAGGCATGCACCACCGTGCCTAGTCAGGAACGGCAGATTTAAAATTAGCAGTTACAAGTTGTTTCTTGGGATTTTGTTTTGTTTTGTTTTGTTTTTGGTACCGGAAATCGAACTCAGGGCCTCATGCTTGCGAGGCAAACACTTTAACCACTGAGCTAAATCCCCGGCCCTGTTTTGTTTTTTTTT